>JASAND010008708.1:0-11574 GCA_030248195.1 Trissonchulus latispiculum
CACCACCCCCAGGCCGCTTTCGCTGCTTCGCCGCTTTCGCCGCTTCGCCGCTTTCGCCGCTTCGCCGCTTTCGCCGCTTACACCACCACCCCCCCCCAAACGATACCTGTGGTGCGGACCTATTACTACTTTCAGCGACGTCGAAAACCTTCATCGACACTGATAATAAAAGAATATAAAATTTTGTCATTTGCGCCCGACCCTGCCCGTTGTCGGTGAGCGGACGGCAAGTCAGACATTCAAAATTTTATATGTGCAAAATTTGAAATTTTGCTCTGCATTTTCGCTCATTTTAAAACAATAAACAATCAACGGAAACTATATTGAATTACATTAAACAAAATTAACATAAAATAACAGAAATTAAAAGAATTGGTTGTGTCAGAATTTTGTAATCAAACCGATCAGATTTCGGTAAGCGGACTGCAAGCAAACTTATGAGGCTGGAGGCAAGCATTTTCTGTTAAATCCCTGGAAAGTTTGAAGTTTTTAAATTGAAATTAAATTTTTTTCTAAGCACTTTCGTATTTTTTAGGTTTGTGGATCATTGAAAACAGAAAATTCTCTTTCAAATGATGTGACTCCCGCAGTTGGATCATTAAGTTGGTTCGCAAAGTGGTATTTGGCGAACCACATATAATAGCGGTATTTGTGCAAAATTGACGGGTGGATCAATGAAAATAATTGCTGGATCATTCACTCCGTCTCATGCTGCGTCTGGATCAATCAGTTTTACAAATGGATCATTAAGTGGGAGTGTCAAGGAGACACACGTCAAGTAGCGTAGCTAGAAAATGGCGTCTCCGTAGTTCTTCAGCGACACTGAGAATTCGGGCAATTTTAAAACTTATCTTAAAACCTTTAAACCAACTAATCTAAAACGGTACGATTGTTGTTATCAACCGCTGACTTTTATTGAACTTTATTCGAACATTAACCGTTTTCCGAAGAGCACATAAACTCTAAATTGGTAACAATATAACACTTCTGACCGTCCCTGGGCATCTGATTTCTTATATATATGTTTCCTTTCAGTTTAGCTGCCTTTTGTGATGTCACAAAGCCAAGCTTTACTTCTTCAAAAAATTCAGTAGGATTAATTCCTTCATCCATTTCAAAGGAACCAATTTTCAGTGACGTGTGTCTGTCCACTGGAAATTTATGCCACGCCGCATTGGGCCCAAACTCGATATGATGTGTGAAAAAGTTTGGGATGTTTGGCGACTGAATTCTGGGCGATCCTTGAGACGAAATCAGGCTAAAAAATAAAGGGTGGTTCGCGGTTATGAATAATGGTACTTCATGTTTTGTAATTGTTTAGCTATGCTAATTAGACCGTGAGATTTGTACTATTAATGTTCATGTGTTCTTCAAGTTTTTTCCCTGTTGACGGATTAGTGTACATAACTTTCACAAACCTTAAACGACTGAGGTAACGTTTGGTAAAGTGCAGTGCAGTAAATCTAAATTTTTGTCACAAATCTATCAAAAATGTTTTCATATGCACCTATAGCAAATTGAAACTCAATCGGTTAAGTTTATCGAAAGTTAGGGACTACTGCAAGCTAGAATTACCATGCTCACTTTGCAATACTGCAATATTTTGTAACAGTTCTTGTACAGAAGCTTGTACTTGCACTTCTACAAATGCTTTACTACAACTATAGCAGTGCAGTCATACGGCGGGTCCACATGTCCTGCTTGATATTTTTCCTTATTTTTCCAATCATATTCCCAGTCTACTTGAGGGTTTGACCCATCAAGTATGCGAACTCCTAACTCGCAACCTGGAGGAAACGACTCCACAACGTCACAACATGCATAATCGTAGTTGGGATCTGGTTGTGTGACATTAACAAACACCGCCCGTAGCCATATATGAGTTCCTGAAAATTAAGAAGCAACGTGATTGGTAGAACCATGAGAGACAATAACCGTTAAAATTTGCCTCTGACCGTGGCACACCCCATAATTAGCGTCCTACACATTTCGCTGACATACTAATGCTTAACGAAATGGGTAGAACCATGAGAGACAATAACCGGCAAAATTTGGCTCTGACCGTGACACACCTCATAATTAGCGTCCTACACATTTCGCTGACATACTAATGCTTAACGAAATGGGTAGAACCATGAGAGACAATAACCGTTAAAATTTGCCTCTGACCGTGGCACACCCCATAATTAGCGTCCTACACATTTCGCTGACATACTAATGCTTAACGAAATGGGTAGAACCATGAGAGACAATAACCGGCAAAATTTGGCTCTGACCGTGACACACTCATAATTAGCGTCCTACACATTTCGCTGACATACTAATGCTTAACGAAATGGGTAGAACCATGAGAGACAATAACCGTTAAAATTTGCCTCTGACCGTGGCACACCCCATAATTAGCGTCCTACACATTTCGCTGACATACTAATGCTTAACGAAATGGGTAGAACCATGAGAGACAATAACCGTTAAAATTTGCCTCTGACCGTGGCACACCCCATAATTAGCGTCCTACACATTTCGCTGACATACTAATGCTTAACGAAATGGGTAGAACCATGAGAGACAATAACCGTTAAAATTTGCCTCTGACCGTGGCACACCCCATAATTAGCGTCCTACACATTTCGCTGACATACTAATGCTTAACGAAATGGGTAGAACCATGAGAGACAATAACCGTTAATATTTGCCTCTGACCGTGGCACACCCCATAATTAGCGTCCTACACATTTCGCTGACATACTAATGCTTAACGAAATGGGTAGAACCATGAGAGACAATAACCGTTAAAATTTGCCTCTGACCGTGGCACACCCCATAATTAGCGTCCTACACATTTCGCTGACATACTAATGCTTAACGAAATGGGTAGAACCATGAGAGACAATAACCGTTAAAATTTGCCTCTGACCGTGGCACACCCCATAATTAGCGTCCTACACATTTCGCTGACATACTAATGCTTAACGAAATGGGTAGAACCATGAGAGACAATAACCGGCAAAATTTGGCTCTGACCGTGACACACCTCATATTTTGCGTCCTACACATTTCGCTGACATATGCTTGTTTGTTCCTACTTGTACGGAGGACTCAACCGACAAAGCAACATCTAAGAAACAATCAGAGCTCTTACGCAAAGTAGTTCTTGAATATGTAAGGCAAGGAAGCTTAAACTCGTTGGAAATCACGTAAACACCTGACAGCACTGCATCAACTGGAACCACACCAAACGAAATAATTATACTGTCAACAATATAGATCCAGTAGCAAGTCATAATGTTTCCTTCCTAGATCGGCCGGTTACGGCATAACGCTGCATGTGGCAGAAATACTGGAAACGATTATTTTATTTGGTCCCATCAGCTAGCCTGTTGAAAATAGCTTAGACAGAAACCTTTGTTAGTTCTGTGTTTAATGGTTCATTTAATTCCAAAGCGAACCGATCAATACAGTTAAATGAAGCTTATTATATGGAAGCATATATTGAATGAAGTGTATCTTCAGAACTACGTAATACGTATATCAACTATTAATGAAAACTGTCAAAATTCTCAAGATATTTTGTTTAAAATTTAGTTAAATTATTGCGAGCAAGCGTGATTATCAATTTTGTTCCACAGACAGAGAGCAAGACGACAGCTCATGTCGTAAATTGTATCATATCGAAAATATACTGACTATTGGAATGGGCATCTGCTGGATAATTTGGTTCAAGAGGCAGTGTATAGCGGTCAGAAAACCATTTACCATTGTCATTCATTTGTTAATCCAGCTTATCCTGCAGCTCATACTCATCTTCGTGCTCATGCTTCAAGGAATTGAACCTCAATCGTCTAAAATAATGACCTCGTTTATAGATGCTTTATTTGCTGTAGTCGAAAGCTTCAAGAAGCAACATTTCAACTATTCACTTCTGGTAGCTTCACTTGCCTTGGTTGCAAGTCGGTGGAAAGGGCCAGCCAGTGCACATCATCACTTGTGAACTATCTTAGCGTTAGATTAACTGACGAGGCTAAGGTAGTAAACCTGGTTGGATCCGTTGACACTGGCAAATTTATTGATTGTTGTACCCTAAATACACAACCTATAATCAATTTGATGTAATTGATTTGGCTAAATTTCTCATTGATAATACTTTCTTCACGCTTGGCAATAAAAGTTTTTAAACAATTAATAGGAATTCCAATTGGAACAAACGCAGCGCTCACTGTACACATATAACGTTTCAGCAACTAGAGTTTAACTACATAGTCAAAACGAGACCTCTGCTATTAACAATTTTTATATACATTTTCAGATACATTTATGGCATAACCACACTTAACGACGACAACCATTTGGATACACAAAAACACAAAATTTACCCCAAGGAATTAAAACTTAATATAAAGTAAATACAAAAGAATATGCTGTAAACGTCTTCGACCAAATATACAAGTAGATAAAGTAAAGATAGCGGTACTTTTGAAACTCAGCTTTATGACAAGCGATTATGTAACGGATTAAGATGACACGGCTGTAGCTAGCATAGCTACCCGTCTGGCTTTATATAACATCATCATGGTTGGTGAAACTTTTAGCAAGTCACTTTTAGCCAACGTGTACGTATGGGATTGGGTGGGTTCCCCCTCGGGGGCTACGTGATTGGGGGAAATTCCATCACTAGGTGGCGACCCAACAACTTCAACCCAACACTCGCTTCCCCCTTTAGTCTTGTATTTTTCTGTTGTCTTGAACGCTTGTGTTATCTACGCTATTCTCTCATCCAATTACTGTATATTATCCCCATTTAATTTCTCCATTTGTAGCTCTCCCCTGGAGCTACTGGTGCGTTGGCTGATCCTTATCAGTACTGTAAGTTGTTTGTTTGTTTGTGTGAGTGAGGGCTCAGCCCATTTATAATATCCTTTATATTATTTTATAATAATAACTTGTTGTTCTTATCATTAAACTGCATTTTGTTCGGTTAGTAATTCTTCTGAGCTTCTGCTAGGCAGGTAGTCCTATTTTGAGTGAGAGGACGAGTCATCGCGCCCTTAGGGTAGGAAATATCTACTGCGTATTTTGTCTGACGAGGCTGTCCCGCTAGTCCCGAGCGTCTCCTGAAGTCGGTCAGTTATCCATCTGTGCCACGGTGTCCGGGTCCGCTACGTCAGGGCGTTGTACGGTGTAAGTACGTAAGCGAAACTTACTAGCCCCGCTACAATTAAACTTTAAATTTAAAACAGTTATGTCCGATTACAGATATCTCTAAATCTGTCTTTACCAATATGACGAAAAGTCAAATAACTAGGATCGCCGACAGCAACAAAACCTGTTTCAAGAAGCATACTAGCGACCTTCGTACTTAGCTTGTAAGAAAGAGGATGCTCAAATAAATTAATTAAATCTTGTATTTCAAACATAAAAATAATAACAAAATGACCAATAAACGGTTTAACATGAATTCACATGACTACTTTGATATTAGAAAAAATTAATACCTAACTGTAACCATCCTAATTCCTGCAGTCTAATTTGGGCTTCGTCTACGTCTAATACCAACGTTAACACCCTACAGTCTACATGGCTTCGGCTGGTCTAATACAAGGGACTGCTTTTTTCTTTTTGTGTGTTTGCATGCATATACTACATAACACGTGCAAATGGGACCAATAATCCCATCCATTAACCCACTTTCCAGCACTAGTGTTTCTACTTGTTTGCATGAATGCATGAATGAAATGCATGGTGCTGGAATCGTTTTAGTAGATCTCAATTATTTTTAAAATGTTTCATTTTATTCAACTTAAAATGCTTCACTTTACTGCACACTTTTACTGCTTATTTCAGTTTTTGTCGTATATTTGCCTGTACAGGGTTCGGTGTTCTGTCACTATTGTCCATTGGTTCTCACGTTTAGTTGTTAACAAATTCACGATATTATTCCATTTACTTACTGTAAATGTCCTAGTTTATGTTATGTCAGCGGGTGCAACTTTCCTTGACCTCTATATCACAGGGCAGAAACGCAAAATCTTTTGCGCTTTCCCTCCAGCCCTAACATTTGATTTTTTTTACCAATAACTTTGAAATTTAGTGTAGGTTCATACTTGAGGCTGATAAATTCAAAAATCAAAAATTTACTAACTACTACTACTACTACTACTAACTACCAATTTACCTTACCAAACTAAAATTTTAATTTTTTAATTTTTTAAAAATTTAAAAATTTTTGAATTTTTGAATTCATCAGCCTCCAGTATGCACCCACACCAAATTTCAAAGTAATTGGTCAAAAAATCAAAAGTTAGGGCTGAAGGGGAAGCGCAAAAGATCCGAAACGCATTTCAATTGATTTTTAATCCGGGGGTTCTAAAAACCGAAAGCTGCAACTATACAGTATGTCGGTACGCCCCTGACGATGCCCGCCGAATACTAGTATCAGTCTGGCAGAGTGCTCAGCGAGTGAATTCACTTAACTTGTTTGACTGTGCCTGTCTGTAGCACATCGTAATGGATGTGTTCATATTTGTTACCTATAGGAATCTCAGTTTTCTCGAGCAGTATCCAAAAACAACATATGCAGGCAATACCTAGACTAATACTCCTCAGCAGCATGTATGTCTAAACTCTCATTTCTTAAGTATACACTATTGAAAGTAAATTTATCATTATTCTACTTGCAGACACCCATTTCTATCTGTCCTTTCTTACTTTACATTGCAATTGTTATCATGGATATAGAACATATTACTTAGAAACTACAGCTACAGGAGGCTAAAATCAACTAAACTAATGCCATCATTTAAATTCCTAGCAACCAAAGAAACTAATACTTTAGTTCAATTTAAATTTATTTCTTTAAAAATTAAAATGGTCGGATTAAATGGATTAAAAATCAGCCGGATTAAAATGTTAGCGGGTGTTTCTTCAATGTAGGATTAAACGGATTAAACGAATTATAATTAACTCTTTTTAATCCGACCATTTTTAGTCCTCAGATTAAACTAATTAATTTTATTCCGTTTAATCCGCTTAACAGCGATTAAAAATTTAAATCTGCCAAATTTCAATCCGTTTAATCCACGTTACTGCACGAGGATTAAAAACTAGTTGACAATGAAGGAAACGGATTAAACGGATTAAAATTCATTTTTATAGGAATAGCGATCAAGCAGGCCGGATTAAAATTAACTCTTCCATTTTTTAATCGGAGGAGTGAATGAAGAAACCGGATTTGATTTAATCCGTTTAACTCTTTTAACTCGCTGTTTTAAATTTCAATCCGTTTAATCCGAGGTGGTGTTTCTTTAATTCGGATTAATTTTAATTGATTCCGTTTAATGTTTAAAGAAATAGGGCCTTAGTTTACCACTTTTAGTTCCAACCCTTCCTCTGAAGTCTGAACCCAAATAATTTATTCATCTGTCTAGACAGAATGCGATACGGTAAGAATTTACTAACTTCCAACTTACGAATGCGCAGCATGAGCAGCAGTTCCATACCAGAACTATCCCAGCTAATTTGCCGTTGAATTTCCTCTGATTTAAATACCGTTAGAGCCTTTTTGTACACTTAGCATTAGTTTTTTACAATGCAAGTTTTGATTCTTAATTATGTGTTTAAATAGAATCTGTCAGTTAGGCTTAGTGATTCTTCAATTATTACATTCATGTTCTCCGCTTCAGCCGAAAGTGCCTTGCGGTCCACACACATATGCCATGTTGGTAACAGCATGGCACTTGTAGTTGTCTTTCCACATCTGGTTTCTGATATAAAAGTTTCCGCCTGTTACCCTTCTATCATCTGCTGGGCCAATGGTAAGTTTTACTTCTTCAAAATATTCATTTGGATTAAGCCCTTCATCTTTCTCATACGTTCCAATAGTTAAGACTTTGCCAAGATCAGCGGAAAATTTATGCCATGTAGCATTGGAACCAAACTCAATGCTATGCGTCGGAGCGACAGATGTGTCACCAAATGTCTCCAAGTCTGAATAAAGACCAAATGCCTGGGCAAGGGGCTTGGGCCCTACCTACACAAATTTATTTTTAAGGTACATGCGGTTCGTTGCCCGCTGATACCTGCTGTAAGTTATCATTACTATTAAATACCTGACAATATTTTCAGCTTTACATTGCAAATGAATTGTCCTTGTTGGAACCATGTCTGTTTGATTAACTTAGACTGCTTGATAAGTGATGAGCTCACTTGTTTTCTGCAATCAATTTATTTGATTCATGGAACGAACTTTATCAGTGACTGACTGGTAAACTACATTAAACTTGTCGATTAAGTCTCAAGCCCCAGGACCTTTATATGTGCGCCTTATTTAATGAATATAATGAAAATACGACCATTTCAGTGAAACATTTCTGAAAGCCTATGCTTAGTGTTTTAGTTGTACTAGTCTATTATAATTTTATGACGGTGCTGCCCAAAATACCGTGCGCAGGCATATAATTCCACAGTCTAAAATACAAAACAGAATGATTAAATAAAGCGATATAATAAAATGATATAGATCTCTTTGCATAAGCCACAAAATGATAATACATGTATTTGCAGTAAAACTGTCAATTTTTAGAGACAATTTCAAAGTTTCAATTCTTTCGGGTAAACCGAAAGCTTTTGGAATTTCAGTGCTAAAACCTTTTTCAGGTCATTTCTTCTTTATTCTGTTCTAATGTTTTCTTACTCCTTGCCCCTGGCGGCGGGCTAGGCTAGTCAAGTATTGACTTGTTTCTGCTTTATTGGAAGAAGACGGGGAAATGTTATTGGAGGAGAAGGATATTATGTTGAAATCGATGAAAGTAAGTAAGCTGGTAAGCGTAAAGTATAACAGTGGCCTCCTTTGACCTACAAAATGGGTTATGATTGGAACTTGGTTATAGTGCCAGAAAAATAGCGTTTATGTTCTGGAAGAGCGTGACAAGAACACGTATTTAGCTGTTTTAGGAAACACGGTCTGGCTCAAACCTCTATGGTAATTGACTGTTGAAATTGGTATCAACTAGATAGCTTGAATCAACAGGGAATGCATAACGGTCACAAAACCGTTAACCATAGTCACGCGTTTGTTAATCCGGTTGATCCCACAGCTCATACTCAAGGAATTCAGTTTCAGTCTAAGATAAGGAGGGACCACTGTCAGTAAGGGGTTGGTCGCATAGAGTCACCTAAATTTTGAAGATTATCTAATAGAATATATGTGGCGTTCTATGTTTGATAATTTTATTGTTTTACTAACTGTTATTGTTTCTGCTGCTCATTACTTTAATTCATAAATGTATGGATTTATTGCTTGCATTTAGTATTGTTTATTGCTTTGATCTGTTGTAATGATGCTTTGGAATCTCAATAGTTTCTAAACTTCTTATGTGAACAGCATGGGACAGTGGGTTCACCATGAAAAAATGATTGGGTACGGTTTTTTTGCTTGCTTCATATGTTGCCCTTATCAAGTGTGTTTTTGAGTTGTTTCTCTGTCCGCTTTTCCGCAAGTAACAAGCTGTTAGCTGTCGGTAATTTGAGTATTAAGCGAAAACGAGGACACTGTTGCAGACTGAGACAATTTTCTTCAGATAATCTTTTATTATTGATTTTCGATGGGGTGTATGTTTGAAAACTGATCAAAAGAATTAATTTGGTGCCAGTTTTGGTAAACTACATTTGATTTATGTCATTGTGTAACGAATTTAAATAGCAGCAAGCCCCATTATTACGGGTAAATTAGAAAAACGTTGAACAGCCATTAACCTAATGTTGGTCCATTTGTAGACCAAGGTACAACAAAGAAAATATTCCCTTCATTAAGAGCGCTTGATTGGTGTAATATTTGCCTTGTTTTGAGAAATTTGAAAATGGTCATGATTTAGCATGTGGGTGTCAAACAGACTGATTTAGATATTACCAGTCTACTTTGAAGATAACCTCGGCATGTATTGGGTTACTTAGGAGAATAAAAAGTCAATTTTCATCGTCGAATTGGGTACCAATCGACAGTTATTGGAACGAGGAACACGGTGATGAAACTTCGCACAGATACCAATCTGGACAGGTACAAGTTTTGCTCAGTAATTTGCAAAGTGCTTGCTCAGCCTTGTAAACACTGTCATTTGACATTAAGTACTCGTGCTATAAAGGATTCGTTTGACAGTTTAAGATTATACCATTAGCAAAAAGATAGCCCTTACCCTATGCCTAATCCTATTCTATTCTTGACTGTCCAAACGAACTCCCACTCTACTTGTGGATTTGAGCCTTCCTGCATGCGAACACCCAACTCGCAGCCAGTTGGTATTTCGTCAATATAGTAGTCGCAGCAGCTGTATTTGTAATTGGGATCTGGCTGAGTCACGTTAATGAAGACAGCACGAAGCCAAATAAAATGTGGTTCTGTTAAATAAGTGCAAGCATCAAAATAGTAACCATTTATATGAGCATGGAATCGTAAAATTACATAAAACAACATATCTTTAAGGATCGCATCACCAACTGGATTCTGATCTAAAATCTGTTTCTAATTCTAACATTTCCCCCCATAGTGCGATACCCCAGTGGCTCTCCCGATTTGGGGAACACTAGCCTAATTTTTTGTTCCGAGTCCCTGGACTGGTGTTAAATAATTGAAAATGTAATTAGCCGGTACGTAGGCAAGGCTACCGCCGGAGCAGAAGCTACCGCAATGCCTTAGTTGCATCATGGGCGCCGTTGGCTCCACCCTAAGTGGTTTTCCCCAAGGTCGGTTAACTCCTTGAAAGTCTATCTATTGAAACGAATTTGTTCTATCTAAGTGAGCTAGCTAACTGACGATGAAGACTACAGAAAATAGCAAAACGGTAAATTTTATCAAACCCTGATTAGGTTTAGTTACTTAGCGGTCCTTGGATTCATGATATTACTACGTGAGATATAGGTTTTAGTTCGTCATCGATACGGTGCTTCAAATTTGATGATATTAAGTAAATTTGATGTTGTGAATTACATTAATACATTTATTACTTACACTAAATACGTTCGTAATTTGACGATATTACGTAGGTTTTTATTTTCCACTTTACATAAATTAACATTTTAAAAGTCTGCACAAAATTATTGGTGCTATTGGTATGATTTTTATTAAATATAATTGTCTTTACCAAAAGGACGTCCTAAAGGAGGGCCGCACGGCAAAGTAAAGTTGGTAGATACTGTGTAGTAAAATTTGTCCGATTCAACAGTTTCCATTCCCACCAATAGTATGATAACAATTTTTCCAGGATGAAAGCTCCACTTGCTATAGAGATCCATTGTAACAATGTGACACAATAGTTGTAGATGTAAATTTATCTAGAAATTACAGCCACATTTTCAGTCTGTTAAGTTGAATATATTAATAATGTTAAACGAATCGAAAAGAACAACCACTTTTCCAAAAGATTGTGAGAAACCGTTTTACACATCATAAGTTAGATGTGTTTAGCTATTCAACAAGTAGTCTAGCTATTCAACAACACCGCTCCTGTTTAAGCTCAATACAAGTAGGCCCCAAAAAGGGGCAGTATTCGTGCGTAGACCTGTTGTTATTATACTGCGAAAATT
>JASAND010008709.1:0-23676 GCA_030248195.1 Trissonchulus latispiculum
ATCTCCTTCCTGCCTGTGTTTGTGTAGGAGTCCTTATAGAACTCGTACTGTCTGGCTAGTGGCTTGAAATTGATAAGTTGTGGTTATATTGGTTCCTTGGACAGTTGTAACTTAAATCGGTCCAATTAACGAATGAATGAATGCTGTAAATCAGTAGCTGTTGCTGACTTTGTGGCATGATGGAGTGGTGTTGGTTGGATGTAGTGATGTGGATCGGATCGGCAGCCAAAACTCAACCGATCCGATCCGCCAATTGGCCGATCCGATCCACATCACTAGTTGGATGGGTTATTGGGTGGTCCTAAATTGGGACTTGCCTTAATACATTGTCACGTAGCTTTTATGTAGAGCTGGTACAGGCAGATGCTATTTGTTTTTAATCTAAAGCTAAACACATATTCTAATACAATCTAATCTATAATTAATTTAATTAGCACTGTATAAAATCAGCCAGTCTTAGTTATTAGCAGTTCACCTAGGTTTAGTGGAGCAATCTTAAACCAGTGGCGATTCTTCTAGGATGCCCTTCTTTGTCAGCTGTTGCAATTGCCGCTGTCGTGTTTTAGTGCAGGAAGCATTCCTTCGGAGGCTTTTGTTGGCAGAAAATAGGTTCATTTTTGCCCTCTGCTTATTGGAAGGTGGCTGTTTTCTCACATTTTCCTTGGAATCCTGACTGAGCGACAGTAGACGGGGTTGTATTTTTTCAGGCGGCTCCTCTTCAACTGATAAGGAATCCGCTAGCAGTGGTTCAATTGTGTGACAGGTTGGCGGGCCGGGGTAGTTGCTGATAACACTGGCTGTACTGGGCCATCTCAGTTGAGTATTTCGATATCGACACCATAGGGTCTCCAGAATTTCACTTAGTATAATGTCCCCAGCATGTTTGGATATTAGATGCAGAATAAGCACTCCATCAGCTTTGAGATAGTCTAGGCTGAACTGTAGAACGAGTTTGCCATTGGTGCTGTTAGTTTGAAAAGTATCTTCCAGGCATATGCCTAAATGCTTGAGCACAAAGTTTAGTCTTCGGTGCTCAATGAACAGGATTACCAACCAGTAGCAGACATTTAATACTGTAACTGCGAAAAGTACTGCGAACCAGAACCAGAGAAAAAGAAAAATTTTCTCGTTGAACATATTGATCATTAGTACGCACTGTACAGTATGGCGGTGGAGGTTTCCCATAACTTTTACCTGAAAAGTTAGGTACTTAATAGTAATAGCGTAAGTATTCATTTGTTACTATTATAGCATACATTAATTTGTAATTTTAGTAATTTTACCTGTTTGAGCAAGTATATATCTATGTCGATGTGCACCAATCTTGTATGAGTGTCTGCGTGTTCGATAAATTTAGTAATCGGTTTATATCCAAGAAAATTTAACAACAGATAAAGAGTGTGAGCTTGGCCTGAGTGGTCTTTATAGTGACGTGACTTTTGAGCATTGAGAGATTGCATTATGAGTAGTGTTGGAAAATAAGAAAATTTTGCGGGCCGGGCCGGCCCGCGGGCCGATGTGGTGCTACGGGCCGGGCCGCGGGCCGGGTCGGCCCGGCCCAAGCCCAGCCCGCAGCCCGCGGCCCGCCACCGGCCCGCGGGCCGGTGGCGGGCCGGGCCACGTGGGCCGGCCCGGGGCCGCAAATTTCTACGGGCCGAACGGCCCGACGTCGCAAAAGTGGCCCGAACTGTTAGGTAATTAATTTCAACTTGCTTTACGTCTAATTTCAACATATTTTACGGCTATTTTTATGTCTTCCATTTTTCACAAACAACAAATAGCAATAACAAGTGGCCACTGGTCAGTCGATTAAGTGTTTGGTAAGTATTACATTGTTATGCAGAATTCCACACATTATCCATATACAAATCCAAGCTGTCGCTCCTACTCCACTCTTAACCTTATGTTACAATTCCGATTCCATTATTTTCAAAGATGCTACTTTTTTGAAGCTTTTCACTTCCTCAAACTAAATGTCTCTTGTGTTAAGTTTGTCCACGTGTTTGATTTTGACATAAAGGTCTAATTTGCATGACCAATAGCAGGGAAAAAACTAAACCAAATTTCGTTTAGTTTGTCTAACAAGGTTTTGGATGTTGGTTACGTTTCCACTTAGCAATTACAATCGCAACACGAGCACTGCGTCTTAAACTGCGAACGATGCCCCCTTACTTCAGTACCAATACAATCAAACCTAATTATATAAGCGAATGTTTTCATTCCAATTGTTTTGCGACAACTGTTCACATATAAAAAGCTTCTACACCCTCCTCATAGACGTAACTTAGAATGGATTAGGTATATCCAATAAGTAGCCACCATATAACAACCTTAGACACCCAGATAACGACACAGCTCAATTCTAACTTCAATTATGTGTAATTGATCATCTTAAAACAAAGCCATTGAAAATCCGTAAATAAAATTTTGATTGTAGACTTGAAATTGCACCGAAATTTATTGAAAAATTGCCATTTACCGTTTAAAAAACGGGCCCGGCCCGCGGCCCGCCACCGGCCCGCGGGCCGGTGGCGGGCCGCCTATTTGTAATCTTGCGGGCCGGGCCGCGGGCCGGGCCGTCGCCGAAAAATCCGGGGCGGGCCCGGGCCGGGCCGGCCCGGCCCGCGGCCCGGCCCGAGCCCGCGGCCCGCCACCGGCCCGCGTCACAACTCTAATTATGAGATTTGAGAAATGCAAGTAATAATGACAGTAGTTGCATAAATACCTCAAAATCACAAAGTGTAACTCTTGGAAAGTAGCCAGAATTTTCCCAATGTCTTCCTGACAACAAATTAAGCAACAACTCCACTCCAAACAGTGGCTGGCGAACATTCAGAAAAAAGTTCAGCATCAGAAATTGAAGCAGAATATTTGATATGAACAGCAGTTTCACAAAGATATATAGTATGCTGACATAGATTCCATATTTCCCAATACTGCAGGAATTTGCGGCTTGAATATTTTTTGCGGTCTTTTTCCAGCTGTGCTCGCTTTTTCGCACCAGTCCCAGGGCTTGCTCCAAGTAGTGACAGAACGTTGCTATACAGCGCGCTCTTCCTTGCTGTTCAATCATCGTTTTCGCTTCGCAAGCCATTTCTGTCAGATTCTGTACTTCCAGTCCTGTAGAAAATATGATGTATAGAATAAGGATGACTAAAGATATTGTCACTTCAGTGTCGTGTCGCCAAGATTGAAAGGGACAATGTCTATTTTTGGAAGCGGGTACCTATGCATTCTTGAGATTGATGAAAATAAGTTGAGGTAGGTACTTGAAAAAGGGGTGACTTAGGCTAACGCGGGGGGTCTGGGGGTACAAGCCCTATCGCCGTCGGGGCAAGGGGTAACGAAAAAATGGCCAAGGGGTAACCAAAAATAGTCGGAAAAAATTAGTTTTTACAGTAAAATTTCAAAAAATTTTCGGCCTCGCCGGAATTTTTTAGCTAAAATGTTTAATTTCTCGGGAAAATCGGGCAAAAGTTTGAAATTTTTTCCAAAAATTGAAGATTTTTTGCAAATTTTGATAAAAAATTGCAAATTTAAAAAACTTAGCGTTAATTTTTCCAAGAATTTTACAAATTTATTCTTGAGGTGCAAGCCCATCTGAAAATTTTTGTTCAAGGTACAAGCCCCCTCAAAATGTTTTCGGGCAAGTCCCCCCAGGACTCGACCCTATGTTAATGCTTCCGTTGACGCACATCTGTGCGCAACTTTTGCAAAGCTTAACCGTCTGAGCTCAAAATTAGCGTAGGTGCATTTGAAGACATTTCAGATCCATCTGAAAATTTAAAAGATTAAAGAATTAAATTTTTGAGGGGTACTCAAGGACTCAATTTTTAAATTTTGGGAATTCAAGGTGTGCCAAAAATTTTTGTGTAGGATTTGACTGAAAAGCTGAATATAGGCTTTTCATCACTGAACACGAATCTGAATGTTTTTTGATAGCTTTCCGTTAGCAGTTGGAAGTATGCTTAAAACTTATATTTTAGAGCTGATTAATTATTAAAATTGGTTAAGCTGATTAATACTGATTAATGAGTTAATGAAATTTAAACCGAAAAAACGGTTTCCTTATTGGTGTTCGACAGTCCGGAAAACCCCTATATGAAACTACTCAGCCGAATCTCAGTCAAACATTTTTGGTTCCTCTTGATCCCCGTTGAAAAACGTATATACATTTAGCTTTTTACGAATGTTATATGTTTGTCATGCATGGTTCCGAAATGGGTTCAAATGCTAAATTTGAGCTCAGTCAGTTACGTTTTGCGAAAGTTGTGCACGGGTGTGCGTCTACGGAAGAATCACCGGAAGAGGTTGCATAGAGGAACTCTTTTTCAATGGTACATCGCCCATCCCAAGTAGTACCTTAATAGCAAGAGTCCATAATTTATTCCTTTATATTACAGAAGAAGAGTAAGCCACTAGAGGGCTTCTCTTCTTGGCATTGCGTAACGGTGCTCCGACCACAATACGCGAATGTTCCCCCGTTTGGTGGGGGGGGGTAGGCAGAATGGGGTCCCCGTTTGGAGGGGGGTCGCCAAATCAGGCTAAGCTTGGATGAATCTGATTGGCTGTTGGCAATCCCCCCCAAACGGGGACCTCTTTTGTCTACCCCCCCCACCAAACGGGGACCTTTCATTGCTACCCCCCACCAAACGGGGACCCATTTGCGAATACAACAAAAACCACCGTAATCCTCTGCTCTACCCCCCCCCCACCCCACCAAACGGGGAGGGGTCTCTGCAATCTGATTGGCTGTTGGCTACCCCCCCCCCCCACCAACCGGGGACCTCTTTTCTGCTACCCCCCCCCCCCCCCACCAAACGGAGGGGGGGGGTATGCGCTATCGATTTGGTCGACCCCCCCACCAAACGAGGGAACATTCGCGTATTGTGGTCAGAGCACCGTTACGCAATGCCAAGAAGAGGAGCCCTCTAGTGGCTTACTCTTCTTCTTATATATAGTGCAATTATGCACTCTTGTTAATAGTGAGCCTGATATTTCACTATGAAATCATAGATTCATTAAGCTATTTGCAGATTTTGAATGATACATATTACATATCATGTGAATTACCAGTTTGCCAGTTTCCAAGTCTCCATACCAACGATGGAGCATAGAAGAAGAGGGCTTCCAGTATCAGGATGAAAGGAACCCACTGATAGTATTCAATCTCCGCCTCTGAGCGTTCTGGTAAGATAGGAGGCACAGGATGGCCTAATGGAAGGTACCACGTGTTCTGTACCCAGCAGTAGTTTTCTAAAATAACAGTAACATTTTAAGTGATTTTACTTAAAATCAGACTCCACGGAAATGAACGCTAAGCTTTCAGGCCTTCATGCTGTAGCGTTGTTTGCAGTATTTGAAAATTAGTTCGATGTGAACAAGCTGTTTGTCCGAGACATGCGAGTGTTATCGTATTATATCATATTGCGATTTTGAGACATGATCGGTTTTAAGACTATTATGAAATTGATAGAACCAAGAGTACATAATACATAAGAGCCAAGAATACATTATACATAAGAGTGTGGCAAGCGTCACACTCTATGTAATCAGCTCGAGAGCCATGTTCTGCGCGCTAACGGCCCACCACCCGCATTTGCGTACCTAGTGGACCCCCCCCACAAATCAGTACCTAGTACGCTCTCGAGCTCTCGAGCTGATTACATAGAGTGTGACGCTTGTCACAGTCTTATGTATAATGTACTCTTGATAAGAGTATGACAGCTGGCATACTGTATGTATTATCAGCTTCACCCATCCACTGCGCACTAACGGCTGACCCCCCCCCCGCAAATTGTACACAGGGGGTACGCTCACTCGCTTTATGTTTGTGTGCTAAAGCTCGAAAACACAAGCACTACGTGCGCGAATTTTGTGTCTGTTTCGAGCTTTAGAACACACAGATAGCGGCTAAATTTTTATTAAAGGGAATGGTCCAATTTGCGGGGAGGGGGTCAACCGTTAGCGTGCAGACGATGTGTCAAGCTGATAATACATAGAATATGCCAGCTGTCATACTCTTATATATTAGGTATATACTCTTGATAGAACGCAGGAGTGAGTGTCAAACTATTCAATGATCATTGTGGCAGAGTTGAATACACTTACCCGTGTATTGTTCCATAGCATCAGTGAAATGAGCAGGTACCCAGCACTGAATAGGATAACCCACGTACTGCTTAGCACTGACCAGAACCGCAAATATTACCAATAGCGATGCAGTAAAATAGTAATTAAGTCGGTCAACGAAGTCATCATCTTTCTTGAATTTTAGCACCCCAAGTAGGGATGATAAACTGGCCATCTTCAATGTCATAGCGAATTATGTTTTCAGTTATGCAATTGTGTGGAAATAAGCGAGCCTAACCACATCCCATTTTAGGGGCTCTTCTAACCCGAAATTAATTGCTTTCCTAGTCCCCTTTGCCTTATCATTTAGTATCCAGAAAACATTGAAATGGAATGCTGACAAACCGCTTAACCTTTTAGGTTCGATGATTAATGGTCGTAATGAAAATTAAAACTTTACGGAATTTTACGGAAATACCAACATGTTAGAATATGCCAATAATCGTATAGCATTTTGTGGTTGTAAGACTAATTTAAGTTTCGTATAACTATCGTGGAATATCACTCTATATATATAATGAGTGTTGTATGTATGTAATCCGCATTCAGTAAACTTTAAATACTTTAAATGCAAATACTTTAAATTTGAGTACTCATATTTTCTTTTGTGTTTTAATGTTGACACATGTATGTTTTTTAGAAGATACTCTAGTTTCTTCCTCCCAACAGAGATAGCACGTTGACGTTAATGTACCACTAGGCATGGGCTGATAACAGACAACTGTTGCAGTGCGCATTTTTCCGGTACGCTCCACTACAATTCTTGTTACACTGTTTAGTAATGATTTCACTACGTTTGGTGTACCTAATATTCTTCCGAGGCATCAAAGTCTACTTTAATAGAAGCAGCAATGGACTGTTCTCTGATTTCTGGAGTTACTGAGTGAGTTCGAAAATTCGATTAAATTGAAAAAATCATAAGTATATATTATGCATTCAGAAGGGGAAAATGTGAATATATCAGCTGTCAGCTATGGTTTAAAGAAAACGAAAAATAAACTGTTAAAAAGCAATTTCTTGACAATGTTCTAACACTCGACCAGAAAACAGAACAACGTTAGGTAGATGCTTCGCTATGTCAGAAACGTTTCTAAGAGCATCCTTTAAGTTTCTAACAGGACAGGTTGCTAATGAATGGGCAAATTCATTGAGAAACAAATGAACACCAATTTGTGTGAAAAATTACAATCGTTTCTGAAGAAAGGCGAAAAGCCAATTTTAGGAATGTGTAATGTTCGCTGGCTGGACTGATGGTATATACATGTGTCTCTAGGGAAAGCTTTTGTATATACTTTATTTAAGTGTTTTTATAAAATTGTATTGTTAATTGTTAATTGTTATTTGTATTTGTTAATTGATATCCTATTAATAGTATGCAAATATTGTATAAATAAATATATTTAACATTCGTTTAAAAATCGTAATATATACATATATATAATATATATATATATATATATATAAATTTGTTGACATTAATTCTTAGGGCAGCGTATAGTGTGAGTATGAAGCCTTTTGCCAGGAAAGGTTTTTGTCCAGGTTTTTGGTTTGATACATCTCAGATTACGCAAGTAATACGCACTGTAGCACTTTCTTTGTTTGAAATCTCAGGTATATTTTGCATTTATGTCTTCCTTGACTGAATATATTTCACTGAGGTGTTAAGACAACTGGTTTCTCCATTCGACGAGTATCTATCTATCGAAAAATTTATTCCGTGACGATTCCGTGACACGATGGTGAAAGTGAACTGCAACTCTCTTGCATGTGGGTGCTGACGTTTATTGTATTTTACAGTTATATATGTTGTAGAAACCGTTTCAAGTTAAAACTATATACGTATATACATAGACAATAGGTGTACACTAATAAATGGAAGGATACTCTTTCCAACGACAGCCATATAGTTACGCCTACCCGAATACGTAGTTAGTATTCACGTATCAAAACAACGATTCTTTTTCGACATGCTGTTTTATTACGGTTTTATATCATTGCTGTTGTATCCATGCCTTTGCCAAGGTCAGTCAACGCTTTCCAAGAACTGTATAAATTATACATGTTAATTAATTATCAATAAGCAGGGTAAGCGGTAGGTGACCTCTTAGTAAAGTTGTTCCATGCAGGAATATTCTTTTAAGTTCAGAGAAACCCTATTTCTCCCTGTTTGCTATATCCTCTTAGCATTATCACAAAAGCGGTCCCCATTAGGAATCTGGTAGGTGTTAACTTCCAATTAAATATCAAAACGGTACGTTCCCACTTCACGGAGTTAGGCAGCATTCAACTAGCTGTGGTGGACAGTAGCGACCGGCAGATTAAGCCGAAACTTTAGCAGGGAAGGTCTAAGTCTTTCCCCTTTTCCCCTTAGACCCCTTCACAGTTCACCAGTTTCACAAATTTCTTATTACTGTTGGCTAGTCTACTTGGCCAATCTACTTAAAATTTTTATGGATATAATTTTCGACATCTATGAGTTTAAATAATGCAGAGAAGTTTGATTTAGCGAAATTAGGTTTTTAATGTTTTTGATTCCAAAGAAAGTATCAAGGGGAAACGAAAAACGTTTTTCTTCAATTGTGCGTCATGGAGAGGTTTTCGAAACAGGAAAACCCGAGTCTGAAGTCCATTTTTGATTTAGCATTTTGTTAGCTCAACATGATCTAAAGATGAAGGATTAGGATGAGCATATTGAACATATGCTGAATCGAAACAGAGAGTTCACCTCTGTATTTTACAACATCGGCTTGTCCTATATATATGCATTTCAACAAAATCAAGAGACAACCAATTTTCAGTTCCTATTGAACCTTCCTTGGCCCTTTCTTAAGGAATTTAAATTTAAAGGAATTTAAAAGGAATTTAAAATTCACTTTTTCGAAATCTTGAAGTCAATGAAGTCGAAAACATATCATACCAACGTTTGACCGGCGTATCCCCAGTATGTCAACAGTTTGTCTAGCTCCAGACAGTCAACTCTAGTTCCTGCAATTAGAGTTGTCCCATTTAGTCAACTCTTTTGTAAGGCATCCCACTTGGTCAACTCTTTTTCGTGTCAATTCTTTTTGCAGGGGACCTGGTCGAATTTAAAACTGACTAATTTAACGCTTTGACTTTCAAAACTTAACAGAGATATATATTTAATTTTAAGCTTTATGTACAAGATTTGGCACCAAACCAACTGAGAACATAATTTCAAATTTGGCCCATGTCAAGATAAAAGTTAGAACTCCCAGAACCCCCATCAGAAAAAAAGGAGGTTCTCAAATTTTTTTCATGCGTTTGCATCCAGTACTTTGATTTGTACGTGACTACGTTGCGGATCCTTTCCTTCAGCAGGTACTTCAGCAGGCATGATATGTTTATAGTATGTATATATATGTATCTCAGTCATCAAATTTATAGCATATAACCTTGGTGTACTTGGGGGGGGGTCCTCCTGGCTTTTCTCATAAACTTAGACTGAAAATTCTGTGATGAAACATCCGATATCCCCAATATGGGTATCAATCGAAAGCTGACGACAAGAACAACAAGTTGGTCCTTAATTTAAGCCCAGACAACGCGCACACTTTTCGATACACCCGGACTCCAGAACCCTCAGAACTTCTAGCAAACACTTAAAACTAGGCATCAGGCAGGGATCAAATCTCCTGAAAAAATTTCAGAACCCCCAGAACCCCCATCAAAAATTGAAACTAAATATATGTAGTCACGGATCAAATCTCTTCGAAAAGTTAAGAACCCCAAAGAACCCCCAGAACCCCCATCAAAAAATGAAACTAAACATAGTTATAGATCAAATCTCTACAAAAAATTAAGAACCCCCAGAACCCCAAGAACCCCCATGAAAATAAAAGCTTCAAGAAAATCAAGTGGAAGATCAGAACGCATCAAAAAGTGACTTTTATCTTGACATGGGCCTCAAATTTTAGTTTGATTAAATTTAATTTCGCTTTATATTCGGATTAAATTTCTCGCTATATTTACAAATTTAAATTTTTTTAATTTTTATGCTCAACTGATGCTTTCTCGATCAAATCTTGCATATGGTTAATAATATTCCAGTTTAAATTACATGGTACAATTTTTCCATATCTCCGCACGGATGCTTGCTCGGGATC
Organism: Trissonchulus latispiculum; assembly: GCA_030248195.1. NCBI lineage: Eukaryota > Metazoa > Nematoda > Enoplea > Enoplida > Ironidae > Trissonchulus > Trissonchulus latispiculum. Next base: position 10,257 of record JASAND010008709.1, read on the forward strand.
ATAGTTTCGTGGTCATGTCCGTGATTTAGTCAAAAATGATATGCAAATAACAACACGTTTTGTCGATCCATATTGATTCGTCATGGATGTACATAAATTGTGATAGTCAAAGTTTAGAAAACTATATAAACCGATTCATCAAAATCTATAGAGAATGACTGATGTTTTTCTCTTTATTTTGTTTCTATTTCAATTCGTCAATTTCATTTTCTTATTTACTAGCTAGATATACGAGTCGATCATTTATAGAATTTTTCTGTGCCCTTAATTTTTTAGGTCGCCGTCGTCTTGTCAGGCAGGTGTCCCCAGCTAAGTTGTCAGCGTTGGCTCCGGTTCTCCAAGGAGGTGGACCTTTACCATTTCCTTCCCAGCAAGCTTTTGGACAGCCTGTAGGATTCGGTCCCCAACCGTCTCAGATAGGTGGGTTTCCCATACAGCCGTCTCCTCTCGGAGGTTCACCGATCGGTGGATTTCCGTTGACCGGTCCCCAACCATCGATTCCTGTCCAACCCGGGGCATCGGGCCTGTCACCGGAACAGTTAGAAGCTTTCCTGTCATCCAGACCTGGGGCTGACAATTTCATCCAGCAATTTCCTCACGCCACCCAATATCTTATCGATCGACCTGCTCTGGCAGATTATCTGGTCAGTAATCCAGCTCTCCTGGATTCGATAATCCAGAATCCACAGCTGGCAGAGCGGTTCCTGGGCCCACCTGTGGCGCCAGGTGCTCAGGTGCCCGCTCCCGCGCCTGTACCTGTCCAGCCCGCGCCAGCTGTGATCCAACCATCGCCAGCTGTGATCCAACCGGCTCCCGTTCAAATCCCCGTTCAACCGTCTCCAGTACAGTTTCCCACTGCTCTATCTCAACAGCCAGTCTTACCGGCTAACATAGCTCCTATCGGGAATCCCTTTCCCAACCTGCAGCCTGGCATTACTCCCCACGTTGGTCTAAGTGATGGTCAAGTCGGCCTGCTGCAGAGAGGCGAGCCGATCCCGCTGGACGCGAGACAGCAAGCCTTGATCGCTCAGACTCTCAACTATGAAACGCTGACCGGCGGAGCACCTGTTCAGGCAGTGCCTGTTCAAACGGCTCCGGTTGCGGCTGCCCAAGTGGTTCCAGCTCCAGCGGCAACGGAAGTAGTGGGTGGTCTGCAGCCACTTGGTCTGGTACAACCGGGTATACCTTTGGCTAATGTTGGGCAACCAGGAATACCGTTACAGGCGTTGGGCTAGACTTGTATTGGCGAACTTGAGAGTCAACCGATGTTTTAAGCCTGACTAAAAGAGTTGGTGTTTGTTACTTGGTGTAAACAGAATGTACTGATGTAAATAAAACGTGCGTTATGTATGAGTAATAGCATTTAGATGTAAAAGGTTAAGTTTGGACAAAATACATATAGTTATTTAGTTGTAAGTTACATAAGTTATATGTGCTTTGTATAATAAACATGACTAGTGGTATTGCTATCCTGATGTTTGTGAAATTTATATACTAAATAGGCGGATCTTTTGATTGTATACCTGTTTACCCAAATTTTTAAAACATTATTTTTACTTCTGAATATTCTTAACGTGTGTCGAACACGGTCAACAAGCACAGAAAGGAATCATACATATTTTTACTTGTATACTTATGTTTAAGGTTGCTTCTGAATATATAGTACATTTTGAAAGTCAATAGTGAAAGGATTATTTTCGTATATATGTACTCGTCGGCTTTTTGATTCCTTCCGTTTCCGAGTTTGTTTATTATGCTACTGTTGCCTGCTCCTAAAGATTGTTGAAGTGACGCTCTGATCACATGTCTGACTGAGTCAGAGAGGCCAAATTGTTACAGAATCTGTACCGTAGCTTGCACTGAGCACCCTGGATTCTTAGGAGTAGTGGCCACATCTGGGAGAATGGAAGAAAGGAGACAGGAGTGGTCGGGGTGACAACCCCTGGTTGCGCTCAGGAGGCACATTATTTGACGGTAAACTTAGGTACCTGATTGAAAAACCAAAGGTCATCCGCATTGGATTCCACTTTCGTGGTGTTTACTACTACAATTCCACATCAGCTTTCTGCTGAACAGCTTGGCCTTGTATATATATATATATATATAATGTGTATATATATATATATAATATATATATATATATATATATATATATATATATATATATATATATATATATATATACTTGGCGCCTTTTCTCCAGAATGAGTAAGAAGAGTTAAGGTTTTGGAAATACAGAGAATTTGAATATCTTTTCGAAATATGTAGTACGTCTTTGATTTAGGTTTTAGTTCCGATACTCTTAGAGGCCAAAGCAGGGATGTAAGCGGTTAAAATGTCATAGCTATAGCTACTATACCGTAGAGCAATTATTGCAGTAAGTTAAATGCTCAAAAATTATATAGTATCTCAAGTGATCTGTTTATATAAATCGACAATAGGGTATAGTCAAGTGCCCTAATATGAACAGTGTGCTAATAAGAACGGGTCTTTCCCATTATCCCCCCATAGCTTCGTAGAAGTACTGAAGATGCACACTTTGACGGATTGAGTTGAAATTTGGTAGGGGTAGGTTTTCGGACCTGCTGATGCAAAAATTTTAAAATCTTAAAAAAATGTTAAAAATTTTAAAATTTTAGTTTGGTAAGGGGGAAACCGAAAAATTTTTTGTCTTCGATTTTGCTGAAAAGATGTATATAGGGGTTTTCGGGGTCGTAAAACACCAATCTGAAATCCGTTTTTCGATCCAGCTTTTCGTTAGCTCAGGCTAAGCTTACATCTTAAGCTTAAAACTTTAGCTTATATTAAGCTAACAAAACGCTGGATCGAAAAACGGATTTCAGATTCGTGTTCTACGACCCCGAAAACCCCTATATACATCTTTTCAGCAAAATCGAAGACAAAAAATTTTTCGGTTCCCCCCTTACCAAACTAAAATTTTAAAATTTTTAAAATGTTTTTAAAATTTTAAAATTTTTGCATTTTTGAAATCAGCAGGTCCGAAAACCTACCCTACCTACCTACCTACCAAATTTCAACTCAATCCGTCAAATTGTGCATCTTCAGTACTTCTACGAAGCTATGGGGGGATAATGGGAAAGACCCATAAGAACAGCAGCTGTTCTTATTAGATCTAGGGTTTAATTCTTTACGAAAACCTAGACAAAGGGTATGTAAAAGTTTCGCTGGCAGTGCTGGTCAGAGAACCACTGGCGAATCCTTGTTTGTTCGCATGGATAAATATATTTTTGAAGACCACTGTATTTAACATTACCAAGACGACTGGGTGTCCTAATAAGAACACCGTTATGTTGCAGTCTTTATTTTATAATATAGGGGCAAAGTTTCTCATTGGATGATTAAAATACGTTTCTATTAACATATTTAAGGGGGGGGGTCACTTTTTTGCCGATTTTTCGACCATCTCCGATTTTGCTCATTTTCACATATTTTGTAGTCCCCATGGGTCCGCGAAACAAGACAAGAGTGTTTTGCGAAATATTGCTTCTATCGTTCTGTACAGGTCCTCAAAGGTGACCTCGACATGTGTTAAACATAGGAAAATTAAAAAGTTAGGTTTAAAAGTTTGTGGCAGAAAAATTTTTCGCTGTATAAGAGTCAGAACTCTGAAACCTTTTCAGAAAAATTAAGGACATGTTGTAGAGTGCAGCTATCTCCTCTGAAGCGATTCTGTTCAGTATTGGATTTTTGGTGGATTTTTAAAGTCAGAATTTTGGAAAATCGGCCATTTTTGGACCATGAAAAACAGGACCTACGGTACTCTTTTGCTTGTCCTGAACGATTGGCAAAAGCTACAGAAACGGCCAATAGATAGCTGCACTCTATCATAAAACCACGTCTTATGAAAGTACTCGCATTTTTCTATCATCTACAGTAAGCTCAAAAAACTTGCCACAAAACAGCGAATTTTGCTAAAAATGGCCATTTTTCATAATTTTCACATTATTTTTTTAATTTCTCACTCATTATGTGGTAAAAAATCACCAAACTTGGCAGATTAATTAATATATCTATGTCTGTCACATAATGTGGCCAAAACAAATGCGTCAATATTGAACATGCTACTGTGGCGGCACCTTTGGTCTTTATAGGTAAAAAATGTCAATTTTAAAATTTTTCAAAATATAGACAAATTGGGTATCAATCGATAGCTCATGGAACGAGGAGCAACTTTTCTCATACAACCATGGGTCTAAAATGTAGTCTGTACAAGATAAAACGAGTTAAAGTTATACTGGGCAGTCCTGCAAGGTTAGGTCAGTGCAGCACTCAAGCATGCATTATGAACGCCTGGATAGCTGGCCATGAGCCACGTCTGCACTTAAATATTACCTTAGTAAAGGCTTTAATTTGGTGTATCGGTTAACCCTGTTTTCGGTCGCGTTTGGTCTCCACCGGACCTTGCAGGGTTCATCACCGGAATTTTCAAGTTTTCCGGCTTTGAACCTGAATAACTCTGTCACAGTTTGATTTCGAACGCTAATATTCTGAGTTATTTTTGAGAACATGTGGGGGCATATTATGTGTGAAAATGAGCGAAATCGGTGACTATCGATTTTTGACCAAAGTGACCCCCCCCCTTAAGTGTTCTTATAAGCACATCTTGATTGAATAAGAGCGAACGTGCTAAAACAGTAAGTGCTCTTATTACAACTTTACAGACCTAATATGAACAGGCTGACCTCACTGAATTGAAGACGAGCTTTCTCCCGTTACTGAGTTTGCTGTCATATGCTTTTATTGTTATTAGAAGGCACTGAGACAGAGTGCGTAGCTGACGGAGTTTAAAGATCTGAAATAGAAACTTCTGACAGAAATTACTTAAAAACCCGAAAAAGTGTTCTTATTAGGGCACTTGACGGGCCAGTATAAAAAGCGGACGGAAGCGGACTCGGGGTATAAAAAGCGGACGCGGACGCGGACGTAAGGAATAAAAAGCGGACGTCACTTTTTGGTATAATCCGCGTACGCGGACTAAAGGTATAATTTGCGGACGCGGACGCGGACGCGAGGTATAAAACGCGGAACCAAAACGGACGCTAATATAATCTGCTTGCAGCATAAAGTAATCAGGTTTCATAAATGAGTTTTACACAAAGAAGCACTTCTAATAGTATATACTTTAACCCAAAAACTGTTGAACGACTTCAAAAAATTGCTGCAATAATTTTCCTACAATTCAAAGAAAAGTATTTCACTTTCACTAGGGTTTCACATACTCTGGGGTTACCCTAAAGCTGTTGTGATTAGGTTAACCTTAAAAACTAACAAAATATGAAACTGCGAGAGAAATGTAAAACTGCGAATGACATCCTGTCGAAATTACAAGACGTAACCGTTTATACATACACATCCTGTAAAATTCCTTTTGTTCTATGTATCATCGACAAAAAGATCAAAGACTGGGATTGTTTGGTTAAACGCGTCAACAATTTCGTTCAACGAGCCCTATTTCGTTAAAACATTAATACTTAAACATTTAAATGGTAGAATTAAGTATATACTAAGTTTAATCTAATCCGTTTAATGTTTAAACAAACAGGGCCATAGAAAAATGGATGTTTTCCATAATCCCTCCCCTCACATTAAGCTGGTTGGTTCGGAGCTGCGTTTATATGAAGGTAGGATGTTGGGAACGGCACGTGATATAAAAAATAACAAGAGGACTCCTAAAAGGAGTGTAGTTCTGCATCTGAGCTTTAGGTTTGTACTATGTTATTATGAAAATCATGTATGCAGCCCCCAGCTTCAATTCGGGGAGGGTGAGCAGCTTACGTAATACAATTTTTATATATAATTGAACGAATTTACCTCAAGTTTGTACGGATGCACTCAAACACATTTCGATTAACTGGTAACAGGTAATCAGAATTACTAAAAGGGATCAATGTAAACCAAAAATGTTTTGCTGAAAACTTGTAGACTCTTAGCTCTCTAAGCTCATAGAAAATCTCACTCCTTCGTGCTTGGCAAAATAATAGGGTAGGATCTGCTCCGCTGCTTGGCTGAAAGCGAGCAGCTTTTTAAGAATTTCAACAACAACTTTCAATTTTTGTCCACATACGGTGGCTGTTGATCCTGATAATAAGATGTTGCCGAAGGAAGCCTACTACTGGGCCAGTTCGACGAGGAGCGGCTGACCACCGACTAAAGGCCCGGCTAAAAGGATAATGTGGATGAGACGGATGGTTGCAGCTGCTTGTTGGAGGAAATTTACAAGGACGAAATCGGCTGGCGAAGCCTTTCGCTTAACAGCCTCATAGCGGCTGTTGGATTGACCGGTGGTTTTTTAGCTAAGTTTCATTTCTTTTATTTATTCTTGGCAAAAAGTTTTTATTGCTTTTAAAATATATACGCTTCTATATGGAAGGCAGTTTTCCAATCTTTCCTATTTGAGAGCTCGCCCCTTTTCTGCAGCCACCTTTTTTTTCAAGGCTTTGCTAGCAAGCCAAGCTAGGTTTCCGCCATCCTAGTCACTGTTGATAAGCGGGGGGCAGTTGTCGTCGGATAAGCGACGACAGCTACCTTGGGGTGACTGAGGCTATTTCAGCAGTGCTGACCCTGGCCAATAACCGCATGTCAGTCTGGCTTGGGGGCCTTGTTTTCTGTCCTTGGCTTTCGCTTCTCCGCTTCTTCTTGACTGCCTTTCAGTAGTCGGCGGAGAGCAGCATCTATCGGGTCTCCTTTTGTACCCAACGATGCCAGGCCAAATACAAAATACAAAAAAATAATAGGGTACTTCCCAAATTATTTTTATACCTTCCTGCCAAAAGACATGCTTTGAGTAGGCTGTACCCTTAGCGATTATTTAAAAAGTGGGCACTGGGCATTATTTGTCACCGGCCGGCCGGTCTTTTGCCGGCCAGGCCACACGTCCTGGGCATAACTAAATCGTTGGTAAAGGCTAGTGCAAACGATACTGGTCGCTCACCAAACGCAAACGCTGGCAAAAAGCTACAGTTCCAATGAGCTAGTATAAATAAACCATTAAGCTAGTAACGATGCCAAATACCTATGTACATAACTGGGTGAGTGAACATGGGTCTGAAACCAAAACTAGTTTTTGCTTGCTGTGCGTATGGTTAATTTCCTGTGGCACTGGTTGAAAGCATATGTAGTCAGGTTTTCCAAGTTTTCCCCGATCCCGCAATATTCAGAGTACAGAAGTCTAGTCAATATTGACCAAGTCATTTTAAATGATACAGTATATATAGAAATTTAGCTAGCTGTTTTTCGCTGCTTTTGTACAAGCTAACTAATGTATAGGTTTGATTGCGATTAATGATTATATCATTCCGGAAAAAATTAAAAAATAGATGCTAATTTTAACAGATGCGTTAACAATCTCTACGTGAGCTTTCTTATTTCACCCAGCTCTAGCAAACATACAAGAGCATTTACCATCAGCCAGTCGGCAAGACGACAGCTTCAGAACTGCTCTCAAACCTTGCAGACCTAATTTGCATAAATGCTGACTGTTGTCCTTTAAAACTGTTCTTGTGATTTAAGACTAAAGGGGGGGCATGAAAATGTAGTTGTCAATAACAATTTTTTTTCAAAGGGGGGGGGGGTGGAGAGTCAAAGCAAATTAAGACACACGAACGAAGAAATAGAATGTAAATACGCAAGCAGTAAAGACAAAAAAAGATAAATTAAAATTTAAAGAGTTTAAATTCTTTATTCCTTCGATTGAAAAAAATCAGCTCGGCAACATACGAGGCGAGGCCTATGTTGAAGATAGGCGAAATTTGCCTTGAGAATCCTTACACAGTGCATTACCTATCCATTTTTCGTGTAAATTGTTCTGCCTCCAGGCAGAACAAAAAATTCGAAAATTTTATTGGTTTATCGGTTTTCACAAAAGGTTACTAGGATATTACTTTAACGTTAATATGTATTACTTTAATACATAAAAAAGTGTAAAGGTAACCCCCGGAGAATTCTCCTACCCTTGTCAGAGTCTAGGATGCCGGGACTCATCCCCGGATACACAGCCCTTGAGCCAGGAGATACACAACTGTCGCCCCGCCAGACGCCAAGTCCGTCAAGAAATCTGTTTAAGTCTTTACCCTGTGTGCGAAACGGATTGAGTTAATTTTAATTCTTTCGACTAGTTGAAGTCAATGCGCGAAAAGTTCCTTAGAATTTCTCGCAGAAACTGTGGGAATTTTTGCCGATCATACATTTTACAGGATGTATATAGATGTAGAAAAGATTACGTTTTATAATTTCGAGAGGATATCGTTCGCAGTTTTACATTTCCCTCGCAGTTTTATATTTTATTAGTTTCTAAGGTTAACCTAACCATAAAAGCTTTGGGTAACCCAGAATATGTGAAACCCAGAATATGTGAAACCCAAGTGAAAGTGAAAGAATGCACTATTTTTCTTTTAATTGTAAACAATTGCAGCTATTCCAATGTGTTTCCTCGTGTGAAAGTCATTTATGAAACCTGATTACTTTGTGTTGCAAGCAGATTATAGTAGTTTCCGCCTTGTTCGCGATTTCTACTTCAAGCAAGTTCGCGTCCGCGTTTTATACCCCGCGTCCGCGTTCACGTTCGCGTTTTATACCCCGCGTCTTAAGACGTTTCCGTGTCCGCTTTTTATACTGGCCCCACTTGATACATTAAACATTAAAAACCACTACCCAAATGAACCTTCTACAGAAGAATTCAGTTCAAAGTTTCAGTTAATCACACTTTTCTTTCATTCATTTTATGACACTTTTTTGCACTTTTAAAGTGGTTAGGCCCAGATCCTCAGGAGATATCGATTAATTGATAAACTTTCTGATGGATTAAAAAGTGAATTAGAGTACATTGTGTGATCATGCAACCCCAATTGAAAATGTTTTACGTGCAGATGTTATCTTTGTACTAAATTTCGTGCACACCCTCCTTATTCGCTAATTGTAGGGCTGTTTTTAACTGGTACCAGTACTGATGTTTTAAATTTATCTTCATATGCGTGCACTTCATTTGACGCTAGTGACCGTCTTAAATTATTGTGGCAACCTTATTATGAAAATATGATCGAATTTTAATTTGATTAAATCTGCAAATAATTCTTCTATGTAATGTTTCAGGACGTAATACAGATTCTTAACATTTTTAAATTGTAGGAAAATGTCCTAATTGATCACATTAAGTACACAAAGTTTTGACTTTGTTTAGTTTTTGTTTCCTTGTAGCGATGGACTTTTTGGTGACGTAACAAAACTTCATGTAATCAACCATAAAATCGTATTCAATCACCTTTGCACCTTTCTACAGGGTCTTTTGAAAAGGTTTTTAAAACAATCTACCCTACTTAGAGTCAGATTACCCCCTTTTTCTTTTTCGTATTCTGGCAGTAACAAAATCATTTGACCTAAAACAAATGTTAAGATACAACATAGTGGGTTTAAAGTGGATGCAAACTGAAACCCAGTAACACGAGTGATTCTATTTAACTAGGTGAACTGACCAAATAACTTTGAATTAAAAACTTTTTCCGCAAACTTTGCAGTCTTCTCAGTTAAACTGTAAAATCGGTATCCTAATTGGTTTCCTTGTTTAGTTTTGTAATTAGCTAATAGAATTTGCTCCCAGCTTATGCCAAAGATATGACAACGGGTCCCTTTATTCTACTTTTGTGTTATGCACTTCTGGTCAAGGATGTGGATGGAATGGGTAAGGACTGATTAGTTATCGGGGGCATTTCAGACAAGTTGGCCCCTAAAAGGGACATTATCTCGCCGTAGAGCCCTAATTGAATAATTTGGGTAGCATTGACTTTTGTTACTGCTGCAGCTTCTTCGTGACCCCAGTCTTATTCGCTTTTTGCCGATTTTTCGACCTGCGATTTTGTTAGCGCTCCCAAGACTGCTTTATATTCTCATATGTAAAACTAAACAGGTCAAATTGAGAAATGTTAGGGCTGAAAGTTTTCGCTTAAAAATAAAACTTAGAAGATTAAGCTATGGATTTTTGAATACATCTCAACAACGTAATGCAGAGTGCACCCAATCCTGTTGAGTAATGTGTAGCGTCTGAAAACTAGTCCAGTAGGAAGACCCAAGCTTCCCACTCTTCCTCATTGTACACTCTTGATATTATCATTTCCACTCTTAAGTTTGGGGTGCGGTCGTGGTGTACATAGAAAAGCCGGGTCTTCTCGATTACCCCCCACCACTCAAAATCCTTAAAACTTCACCAAATGAGCTAAACTTTGGTATGGGTATGTTTTCAACTACGCTGAGTTCATATATTGCAAAATTCTTCGATTTCGCGAAATCCGATTTTTTTTCGATTTCAGAGGGGGGACCACTGGAAACCGAAATTTTTTGTCTTCGATTTTGCTGAAAAGTCGTATACAGGGGTTTTCGGGGTCGTAGAACACGAATCTGAAGTCCGTTTTTCTATTCAGCTTTTCGTTATCTCAGTACATCATAAAGCTTTAAACTTAAGATGCATACCGAGCTAACGAAACTCTGAATCGAAAAAAACTGACTTCAGATTCGTGTTCTACTACCCCGAAAACCCTTATATACAACTTTGCAGCAAAATCGCAGACAAAAAATTTTTCGGTTTCCCTTGCCCCCCCCCTTAGAAATCGAAAAAAATAGAATTTTGCAATATTATTGAGCTCAGCGCAGTCGAAAACATACCCTTACCTTATTTTGTAGCGCTATAACTTTCGCAATTTTAGGAGTTGGAAAGAGATATATACATCGTTTTAAAGCTTATCTGTACATTCACATGAGCTTACGAAACTGGCAAAATTAGCAAAAAATAGCAGAAATTTTCCGACATGCTGACACCTAACAGGATTAATATATACCAAAAATTTTTGAACATCGATTTCTCAAAACTGAAAAATCGGCAAAAGTTCTTTTGTGCCACGATATGAAGGACATATGGGCCGACGAAGCTTTTTTCGATTTGGCTCAGCAGGTATTAACGGTCGAGAAAATCGGCCAAATGCACGGTAACACGAAATTTCGCAAATTTCCGTTGAGTTTTCTTGCAACTCGACACGTTTTAGCCCAAACCAAGAAAAATGACCCTCCGCAGAAATGCGAATTTCGATTCTTCCAAAATTCTCCGGAATCCGTCGGGCAGTTCTTGAGAAATCGATGTTCGAAACAAAATAATTGCAGGTTTGTCAAAATGGTTATTCGGCCAAATCTCTAGCTTAAAGCAAGAAAGTCCGGCTAATAGGCATTCATAAAATGTGCATTTGGATGCTGTATCGATTGAGTGTAAATAAGCCAATTTTGTCCTTAACTTGTGGCAGTAATTTTGAAAAAACTGATTTCCTCAAAAACGGCCATTTTTTGACCCTTAAAACAGTTTTTGCTTATGCTGACTATGAAATGAAATGGCTATGAAATGCATACACCTGGAATTTTACAGAGTGACTAAAGCTTGCCCCCTTCAATTCATGAGATTGTAATTAAAAGATATCCTAAAATTTCAGAAACAATTTAATTGATTATGACGAGTATCTTAATTTTTTACGAGACATTAAACCTTCTACCAGTACACTAAATGTTGTAGATTTGTACATTCGACTTAACCTAGAAACACCTAAATATTTAGAAGCCTAATAGTCCAATTGACTAAAGTTCGTATACATAACTTTTATATAGATATTTTTGTTTGCATCATTCAAAAGCTGTTAATAAAGCGAAAAATAATATAAATAACAAAAAATAATATAATAATATAAAAGGGGTACGCTTGCCATACTTAATGCCAAAATCCTGTACTGCAGCCTTACCGCGGGGTACGCGTGCCATACTATTACCAAATGTTATTTTTCTTTATAATATGAAAATTCTTTGAAAATCTTTAAATAGTGGAATATCACAAACGTAAGAAAAAATGTGAGATTTGATGACTTTTGGGGCAATGTGCAACGGCAACATGAATTATTATGGAGCTTGCTACAGGAACCCAGGTTTGCTTTTTTCTAGTATCTTGATGGTTCTATCCTAAGCTATCCGCTAACCCCAACCCATAAATCGACCACCCCCTGTCTCACTACGGACTCCAAACGGGGGTCGTGCCTGTGTTAGTATATGCAAGAGTCTATAATACCAAAGTAAGACACTCAGCTCTTCCCAATGGAATAAGCTTGCGAGATGCTCGAAACATTAAGCCCGAAATCTCGGGGGGCTTCTCAGCGTGTAAGCTGCTTACAACGCAGACATTTTTTAAAAACGGGCGTTTTCGACAAATTAAATACTATAGCTTGAGCTAGGAAAATCGTACAGCAATAATTTTTATATCATTATGTTGCGTAGAACGAGATATTTTTAACGACCCGTTTAGGCAATCCCTCAGAAATCTTGCAACAACGTAAGGCATTTCTAAGAAATGATGAAATTCTCAGAATTTTCGTGGCAAGGATGCTTTATTGCCGGTTTTGTAAGAGATTACCTAAACCGAACTATATAATTTTTATGTCGTTAAAAAGATATAATGATATAAAATTATTGCTGTACGATTTTCCTAGCTCAAGTTATATTATTTAATTTGTCGAAAACGCCCGTTTGTAAAAAAATGTCAGTGTTGTATGTTTACATGCTGAGAAGCCCTCCGAGATTTCGGCCTTAATGTTTCGAGCATCTCGCATGCTTATTCTATTAGGAAGAGCTGAGTGTCTTACTCTTGGTATTATAAGCTCTTGGTATATGTAAAGATGTGGCTCCGCCGAGAATCGACCTACGGACCCCCAGACTGTACTTAGGCGTCAGAGATGAAACCGGGTCACTATTTGCTGACCCGGTGACCCGGTGACCCGGTATTTTTGAAAATTCAAGTTTAAGCTTGGAAAAATTAAGAATACTTATATTGGGGTGCGGTGAGTGTTTTTTTACCTTTTTTGACATTTTTGTCGTCTAAAATAAGAAGTCGGGCAACATTTTTGCTTTCCTTAAAGTACTAAACTTGGAAAGTAAATATTGTAAGTAAGCCGGAAAAAATCAAAACTGATTTGCACGATATCGCACTCAATGTGATGTGAAGTAAGCTTTTTGAATCAAACAAATTCGCACAAAATATTACTTTGGCAAAGTCATTACTTCATCTAATTCTAATCATGAGCTTAACATTAGCACTTCTGTGTTTTATCATTATTTTAGCAAAATATTTGGTTTCACTCAGTGGAAAAGTCTTTGGAAATATTTTTGCAAATGGCTAGGGGCTAGGATTCAGACAATATATTCTATAAATAAAAACAATCACAACTCCATTAGTTCCTAAAGGTAGTAAGCCATAACAATTAAAAAAATGCAAAGCAAAACTCAGAACCACTAAACCTTGTTTTTCCTTTTTATTTTTCCATATAGGTAAAAACCCACATTTTCCTTCTTACCCACATTTGAAACACACAGTCTGACCCCCTCCTTT
>JASAND010008710.1:0-13373 GCA_030248195.1 Trissonchulus latispiculum
GATCGCCCTGATGACCGAAGGGGGTGGGGGAGTCGCAATCCTAGTCAAAAATACGATTACGAGCAAGGAGGTGAAACTGCCAGACTTGGGGGGGTATGGAGGGGGTTGCTGTAGAAATTGGGAGATTGGGCTCAAAATCTAACTGCATTTACTGTACTCTGTATCGCCCCTCAGTAACTGACGTTAATTGTTTAGCCCCTCTTCAAAACTGCCTTAAATTTTTAATTGAAAAGAAAAAACACGTAATAATTGCCGGAGACCTCAACCTACCGGGAGTAGACTGGGCTATTCCGAGGGCGTGCGGCAACTTTCTGCAAGAATTTTTCATGAACTCGTTTTTCGAACTTGGTTTTTCTCAAAAAGTGCTCCTCCCGACAAGGGGGGATGCTACTCTTGATTTAGTTTTTGAAAGCGTAGCAAATTTAGTGTCTGATGTTAAGATTCAGCCCCCTGTAGCCAACAGTGACCATTGTACTGTAAGTTTTTCTTCGTGTGTGAATATTGTGGAGCCAGCAGATAGTACGTTTGAGTTGTTCAATTGGGATAGGGTTGATTTTGCAGGGATTCTGGTAAAATTGGAAATGGTAAATTGGCCTATTTTGTTCCAAAATTCCCCGACAGTAAATGAGAAATGGGAGGTATTTAAAAAGTTGTGTTTGATGTTGATTGAAGAACACGTTCCTAAAAAGCGAATAAAAAGGGAGGGAAAGCATACATTTCCACGGCATATCAGACGGCTTTTGTATAAAAAAAGAGCTTTGTTCAAAAAATTTAAGCGTACGGGTGGTGAGTTGGATAGAAAGCGGTACCAAAAAGCGGTGGCTGCGTGTGACGACGCTATAGCAAAATTTCACGGTTTGTGTGAATGAGCATAGTCGCAGCGCTGGGCGGTAGGGTTGGGCATCGGAAAAAAAGTCCCGGAAAAAAAGGGTTTTTTTCCGTTTTTTTCCTTTTTTTTTCCGGGGGGTCGGAAAAAAACGGAAAAAAAGTCGGAAAAATTTAATCATTCTGGGAAGTTTTAGAGGTGTTAATGTGAAAAATTTAGTGATTTTTCTCAAATTTTGTTCATTTTTTCCATATTATTAGCTATGCATTGAGTTTGGTTTTGGTTTGGAACCCTAACTTTATTTGACGTTTTCTTAATTTTTCAGAAACTGCTCAGCTTTATGAAGTATCATTGTCAGTTAACGAGAAACTAATTATTTTTGAAATGAACAGATCGATTTAAACATTTCAACTCACAGCAATTACAACAGATCATTGTTCTATATTGCTTCAACACTGAAGCCCTGCTTGCCCGCAACTTGCGGGCCGCAAGGGCAAAACATGGCAGGTGGCACATCTTTTGTAAATTAAAACTGTAGCAAACTAACTTTATACTTTACATCTAAAATCCAGTTGTGAAAGAATAAAACATGCACACGGAGAATTTATTTGAAAATTCTCACTGCTCCCAGAAACTAAGGTAACTGAGAATTGCGCCCATAGTCAGCTGAAACTGAGTTTGAACAAAATTATTCACAACTGCTTAGTTTCGATACGTCGAAAAGCTTATAAAAGTGTTCAAATAGCTTTAACATGCCGAAATAATTATTAAGACAGGCTACATATGTTATAGAAACAACTTTTGAGAAGCTGTGACATGATTAGGACAGCGGAAAAAAAGTCGGAAAAAAACCGGAAAAAAAGTACTTTTTTTCCGCTCGACTTTTTTTCCGGAAAAAAACCAACCCTACTGGGCGGTGCTGCTATCGTGCTGTACTGTTATATATGCAGCAACCATAGCACGCTGTCTGTAGACTTACTGTAAACAGCTAAACACATGAAACTTGGTGATAATAGTGTCTGTAGTAAGGGGGAACTGTAGCTATGTTAGTTGGCGCACTCTCTAGCTTCCACCGTGCTGTATGTGCTGCCCCAAACACAGCACCGTCGATAACAGATAACTTTCTACAACTTTCTAAAATATTCGTATTTGTAGTAGATGAGGGTTTTTCTGCCAAAATCAAGAAAAATGGAGAAATTGGTACTTTTCAAGCTTCTTTGTTCTGTGGCTTGGTTGACTGTTACGTAATTATTGGGGGAATTTTTAAAGTTTCTTTCATAAAGCTTTAGTATTTTGCTTAAGGTTTACTGAGAACTTTAAAAATGAAATAGGACAAGAATAAAAATGCTTTGTGACCACTGGTCATTATGGTCTAGGTGGCCTATTGACCAGTGGTCAAACCCCCTAAAACAGCGTTTTTCCAGGTTTTGGTTGGGGGCATATATAGTAAATCGACTACGCTCGTTTCAATGAGCATATTTTCAGAACCGACGGAAGTGACCACTGGCCACTATGGCCTAGGTGGCCTATTGACCAGTGGTCAAACCCCCTAAAACAGCGTTTTTCGGGATTTTGGTTGGGGGCATATATATTAAATCGTCTACGCTCGTTTCAATGAGCATATTTTCAGAACCTACGGAAGTGACCACTGGTCACTATGGCCTAGGTGGCCTATTGACCAGTGGTCAAACCCCCTAAAACAGCTTTTTTCGGAATTTTGGTTGGGGGCATATATATTAAATCGTCTACGCTCGTTTCAATGAGCATATTTTGAGAACCGACGGAAGTGACCACTGGTCAATATGGTCTAGGTGGCCTATTGACCAGTGGTCAAACCCCATAAAACAGGGTTTTCGGGGTTTCGGTTGGGGGCATATATATAGTAAATCGACTACGCTCGTTTCAATGAGCATATTTTCAGAACCGACGGAAGTGACCACTGGTCACTATGGCCTAGGTGGTCTATTGACCAGTGGTCAAACCCCCTAAAAGAGCGTTTTTCGGGATTTTGGTTGGGGCATATATAGTAAATCGTCTGCGCTCGTTTCAATGAGCATATTTTCAGAACCGACGGAAGTGACCACTGGTCACTATGGCCTAGGTGGCCTATTGACCAGTGGTCACCCCCTAAAACAGCGTTTTTCGGGATTTTGGTTGGGGGCATATATAGTAAATCGTCTACGCTAGTTTCAATGAGCATATTTTCAGACCCGACGGAAGTGACCACTGGTCAGTATGGTCTAGGTGGCCTATTGACCGGTGGTCAAACCCCATAAAACAGCGTCTTTCGGGGTTTCGGTTGGGGGCATATATAGTAAATCGACTACGCTCGTTTCAATGAGCATATTTTCAGAACCGACGGAAGTGACCACTGGTCACTATGGCCTAGGTGGCCTATTGACCGGTGGTCAAACCCCATAAAACAGCGTTTTTCGGGGTTTTGGTTGGTGCCATATATAGTAAATTGTCTACGCTCGTTTCAATGAGCATATTTTCAGAACCGACGGAAGTGACCACTGGTCACTATGGTCGTGGTGGCCTATTGACCAGTGGTCAAACCCCCGAAGACAGTGGTCATTGTTTGGAATAGAGAATCTTCTGGGAGTAGTAAATTGCAGACTACTTCTGCCTAAGAGCAGCGCTTGCAAAAATTGGAAGAAGGACAAGTAGGAAAAATGCTCCTTGCAGTTGCATGTAAAATGCAATATGAGCTATGATGGTCAACATTTAAATACGTCAAGGACAAGATTTAAAACGTCTAATATGAGCCAGCATCTAAATCGGTAAAGGACAAGCTGTAACTGGCTAATATGAGCCGCCATGTTTCTCTTGGGGTCATATTGACGCGAGGATACTAAGTTGAGTTAACTATTTTTCACTTTTCAAATTCGCATGTACACGTAATTGTCATGACATATATATATACTGGGCTTATTCTAGTGGGGGGGGGGGTGGGGGCCCCCCAATAAACGCCCTTCCCCACAATAATCGTTCCCCCCCAAAATCGCCCCCCCCCCAAAAAAGTGGGTGCCCCTTTTGGTGCCAAATTTTGCCCTGAAAAAATCGCTCAGAAGGCCAAATTTTCAAAAATTTTCCGGCTTCGCCGGACATTTTTACTCAGTTTTTGCCCTTTTCAACACTAAATCTGTTTATTTTTGCTATAAAAATCAACTTTTATAGTATATGCCAGAAAAACAGCGCTATTTTTAGCATATTTTTCGAAAAATTTTCGCCCCCCCAGTGTTTTTTTTTCGCCGACGGCTTATGTGTAACGTTACACACCTCTCCAAAATTTTTTGCTATTTTTCAGAAAAAAGTGTGTAACTACCTAAAAATTCCCAATTTACTCGCGGTTTGCTTACTACATATATAATTCTATTGGTAACAAAATTATTCCGACGTCTTTTAGAGGCCGCTTCTTTGTATATAAGTAAAATTTAAAAAATCTTACTGTATTACTGTATTACTGTAACCCGGGCCAGCTTGCGCTGGAAGGAAGAACCTTAGATGCACCCAGTTTGGTGCCTAGCTCCCGAGACAAAAAACAAACAAAACAAGAAGAAAATATAAATTACTCCCAATTACGAGCATTTCACACAGGTATTCCAACAGTCGAGGTGAAGAGAGAGCACTCTAGGCCGTCAGTTGAGCCCGGCACATGCCGAGGGCCCGCCCACAAAATCACCCCGGAAGGATTCAACCGGTTCCAAGTAGCAGAGCACCCCACCAGCAACCACAAACTAAGACCCGGTACCGCTCCCCGGCACAGCACTCTACCTGGCACCCACTACAGGCCCCGGCCCGGTACAGCAGTCCACTGGGTGTACTCGGCTCACGCCGGCACACCATGTAGTCCGACTCCCGATGCCACCTTCGGAGTACTCACTCCAGGCAGTCCTCCTTCCCGGAGGGCCATGACCGTCACAACAACACCAGCCCCTAGCAAGTATCCAAGTGAAGAGCCATTGCACTTTCCCCGGTAGACATCCACCGAGGCAATATGGTCCCCAGCACCCACCCTTAAGGCTCCTGACGCTTTCACAAGTACCTAATGCTCTCTTCTAACACCATGCTCTGCTGGTCAGCCACTCCACAGTTAATGCTCGCAACGAGATGACAGTAACAATTTGATATGGGCCAGGGGGATTGGAGAAAGCTCACTAAATCAAAACAATCTCCAGCTGGACCGCCGCTCTCACGACTAAGAATCCAGCAAGGCCCCCCCGGCACTTAAAAAAAATTAAAAAATCTTATTTACAGCAAAATTTGGAGAAGTTTCACCAAACCAGCCCGACATAATTAAAAAATTGAGCACGATGATCTGCATTTATTGGTTTTGACTTGATAGAACGAATGAAACACCAGTGCGCCGAGCCGAAGGAGCAAACGTTTCTAGAAAGGCCTCCTGTAGCACAAAACTTTGCAAGAAACCAGTTAAATTTTGCTTCAAAAACTAAAACTTTTTGGTGTGTAATGCGTTTTTAGTATATGAACGAACAAATATAACTGTAACAAATATATATATGTGACTAATCATTAAATGACACCAAAAATTAGATGTAAGACAAGGTGCAAAAGGGGGTCTGGGGGGCGAAGCCCCCCAGAAACGCTAAATCTATGGAAAGAATTGAATGCGCATTGGAAAAAGTTCCGACCATTTGCCAAAATTTGTCCAAAATTTTGGTGTAACGTTACACAGTCGCCAAAATTTTTTTGCTATTTTCCAGAAAAATGTGTAATTACACGCGTTTTTGAGCAAAAAAAACACTGCCCCCCCCCCAAAAATCCTTGCCCCTCGGACCTTTGGGGGGGCCCCCCCAAGAAGCCCCCCCCCCCCCCAAGTAAAAGTCCCTAGAATACGCCCAGTATATACGTCTGGTCTTGATACAATAAGTAAAGTCAAGTGGGTAAGCACCATACATGGGCAATGGATGCGACCGTGGCCTATACAGCCAAAGAAAATTTTGCGCGGGGGTCAGAATATTTTCAATTAAGGGGGGTCCACCATGACAAATTTTATGGTCAGGGATTCTGCTCATTTTCACACAAAATTTTGTTACATATGTCCTGCACATCGAGTTTAAATTTTGAGTAGTTTTGTTCTGTACGTAACGAGTAACCGTCTATTAATTGCATGCAATTTGAAAATGGGTGAAAACGAGGTGCCGCAGTAAATAAAGGCACTTTCCACTTGAACGTCTTTGAGAATGGGGCTTCGTTCGGTTGTATATTTGATAACTGATGAAAACAAATAATTTAGGGTGGCTTTTAATGGGGAAAGTTTACTGTATGGCTTTATTTAGTGATTTTAGGGAGTAGCACCGACGCTGGAAAGCCGCGACCTCAAAAATCGTTTAACCTGAATTTGGCGCATTTGCGGGCAGGAAGAAAAAATGTTTGAGAGCTTTCGATTGATATAAAATTTAACATATTCCGAAAAATTTGAAAACATCGCTATTTTTGAGATTATGGTTGTCAGACCCTCATATTTTACCCCAGCGACCAATTGGGTGTACTAACCTACACCATTACCCTGTACCCAGACTTGACCTAAAGTCATCAATAATGGTGCGCAAATAGATAGACTATCATTTTATTGGTCTGTGTTGCCATAGCTCTATGTTATTTGCCAAAAAACGGGAATTTCCAAAATTTTGCTAAAAATTCAGATTTCTGCGCCAGAGAAATCTCGAAATCGGGCAGAGCTAACCAAGATCAATTGGTATCGTTCGAAATGTCATGTCATAAGCTGTGATTAGTAGGAAGCAGAATTTTTAAATACGCCTTACAGCTTTCAGAATATTTCATCAAAGTCCACCAATTTAGGAATACCACTAATTTTAATATTGCAAAACAGCCAAATTTGGCTATTGTCAAAGTTCAAAAATTAATTAAAAAATTTTCAAGTCCAAAATAAAAATTCTGCTCCTACAAATCACCCTTCTAGATAGTATTTATAATATAATACGGACGTTGAATTGCTCAGTTTTGTCGTTGGCGAGATTTCTCAGGCGCACGGGAAAAATCACCTTTTCCGTTTCCTATGTTTAACACATGCTGACATCCACTTTGAGGTGGAATTACTCGCTAACAGTAAGAGACCCTACTTTAATTTCAAAAGCTCGCTAAAATATACCAATCGGACAACAAAATCTGTGAGAACGAGCAAAATAGGAGATGGTCGAAAAATCGGCCAAAAATGGACCCCCCTTAAACCTGTTTATTATAATTTTGCATACCTGGATTTTGCCTGCTTTTCTCAGCTTTGTCAAGAGATTAGCGTAGCTAGAAAGCAGAAATCGGGACAACTATGTAGAAACGCTGTCGGGGTATTTTTGTGCAAAACACCACCGTAAGTAGTGTATGTAAGTTTATAGAGACATTAGAAACCCCAGAACCCAGAGATTCCGGAACCCATACACTCCCAGGAAAAACTTAAAATTAGGCAGTTGCGAATTAAATCTCTTCAAAAAAGTTAAGAGCCCCCCAAGAACAGGGTTGGGCGAGACCAAAACTTCACCGACACCGAGATCGAGACCGAGAACAACGCCAAAACCAGGGTGCCGAGACCGAGACCGAGAATGGCCAAGTCTCGGCTTGTGGGCGATTTTTGTTGTGGGTTCTTGGGGTTCTTGGGCCAAGAACCCCCAACAAAATCTTCAAACTAGACATATATATAATGTAGTTACGGGTCAACTTTCATCGAAATATGGAGAATCCCAAGAAGCCCCCTAAAAAGTTCTGGGTCAAATCTCTTAGTAAAATTACGAATCTCAGAGCCCCTATAACCCCCATGAAACTAAAAGATTCAGAAAAACAATTAGAGGATCAGAACGAGCATAAAGTGACTTTTATCTGGACATGGGCCGTTGATTTGAAAATGTGTTGACAGATCGAAGCAAAAGTGAGTCGGTGCGCCAAAAGGCGCAAAATTTTTCTCGAAAGTGTTGTTGCTCAACACTTTTATAAAGCAATCTATTAATGTTGGCTACTGAGTATCAGAAACTGAACTTTTTTGGTTCAGAAAGTTTAGAAATTTTGTTGAAAGAATTGGAAAAAATATTTAAAAGTGCATAAAAGCCAACCACAAACTCCTAGCATTAAATGAACGCGTTGCTCCGCGCGAGGGTTCCGACAGTGTTGACCCCCGCGCAGGGACGCGTTGCTCTGAGCTAGGGTTCCAACAGTGCTGACCCCCGCGCAGGGACGCGTTGCTCTGAGCTAGGGTTCCAACAGTGTTGACCCCCGCGCAGGGACGCGTTGCTCTGAGCTAGGGTTCCAACAGTGCTGACCCCCGCGCAGGGACGCGTTGCTCTGAGCTAGGGTTCCAACAGTGCTGACCCCCGCGCAGGGACGCGTTGCTCTGCGCGAGGGTTCCGACAGTGTTGACCCCGCGCAGGGACGCGTTGCTCTGCGCGAGGGATCCAACAGTGCTGAACTGCCGATCCCCGCGCAGGGACGCGTTGCTCTGCGCGAGGCCCAGTATAGGCATTGCGCATGTGTGGTAAGCACACATCAAAGTTTTACACATCGGCTGTGTATTTTATTGTATAAGTGCTGTGTACAGTAAGCCGGTACTGAAGACTTGAAGAATACCGGTTTACTGGAGCTTTATGCATTTGTATCTAGTTTGCAGTGTGTGTCTATGATTTAGCAAACTGGTATATACCAAATGTATATGCCACTTAATTCAACTTTAAAGGGGAGAACTTTAGCTGCTTAAAGTGTTCACATATATACCTTAAATACGGTGTTTGAGCTAGTGAAATTAGATTCAGACAGGATACCTATAACCAAACATTATATGAAGCTAATGACATAACGCAAGACGGTGAGGATTTTTTCAGACTTGGGATTGGGAATAAAAGTAAAGAGTCTGTAGGCAAGATGGTAAGAGGTCGTCGTGATGTCAAGCCGTTGAAACCACGGCAGCGAGCGTCAATATGAGCCAAAGAGAAACGTGGCGGCTCATATTAGCCAGTTACAGCTTGTCCTTTACCGATTTAGATGCTGGCTCATATTAGACGTTTTAAATCTTGTCCATGACATATTTAAATGTTGACCATCATAGCTCATATTGCATTTTACATGCGACTGCAAGGAGAATTTTTCCTACTTGTATACGTATATATGTCGTTCTAACAGGGTTAAAATTTTAGTTTTTATTAAGTCTAAATTTGAGCAGGATGTAAATCAGGGGTGCATTAGGCACCCATATACACCCTAAACCGCCTTACCACAGTTTTTCTTACGAATCTCTTGTGCGTAGGTAGCTGGTACTTTGTATGTACAAGTAACAAATAATGCTATGTTGTGTGTTATGTCTGTCTTGCTGAAGGGACCCACCAGTGAAATTGTATCCTGTGCCCCATTTAGAAGTATAATGTATATATGTTTTTTGGTCAATATAACCCCCAGGGAGAGGAATGAAATGAGCTGGTATGCTGCAGACTCCCCGCTCAAGTTGGGTCCCACGAATATCTGATTAGTCGTCTTACCTGTAATAGGAAATCGTGTATATACGTATTCGTTTGGTTTCATGCAGGTTTTCATGTTCAGGTTCAGATATTCGTAGCTTGTGCGGTTTAGATCCCACCAAGGTAGTTAAGGGTAGGTAGGCGAGATGCAGCATACCGACGCCAGGGGGAAACTTTTGCTCCAGAAAACCTGTTTTACGGTTTTTTCTGAAATTTCGTTCTATTAGTGAGTTTCGGACTAACTTTAATAAGTGGGTAAATCATATAGTATATATATACTCAGTATATATATATATATATATATATTTATATATATATATAAGAATTTTTATTTTACATTGAAATTTTACTATGTTCATAGACCATTCATTGGAAAATCGTAAGTCACAATTAATGACGTATATAGATTTTTTCTTAGTGCAGTTTTTAAGATTTCTACAGATAAATTTTATCACTAGCTAAAAAAGTCTATACTATATGAGGAAATGCTCTTGCTGAATAAACTACGTAGTTAATCAAAAGTTGTAGACTGCACTTGTCCGAGGGGCATTGAGTAGCTGTGTGTCTTACGTAAGAGTGAACAGTTTTTACGTATGCATTATATCGTAATGACTAATGATTTCGATATCTCTTGTTGCTGTGAATAGTAGGGATCAGGGGCGGACAGGTGCAGTCTACGTGGAGGGTCCACAGTGCAGATTGCAAACATAATTATGTAGGGGCGCGATAGCGCCCCTACATTATATGGGTGTAAAGGCGTCTGCGCGGCCCCCTGGAGACCGTGTTGGCCTGGAGCCAGCTAATTAGAGGTCCGGGAGGGGTAAAAATGTTACCATCGTAAAGTACTCGAGTAGTACTACAAGTATCACCATACTTTTGGTTCGAATTCGGAACTTCAAATTTTTGCACTTGGCAACAGTTAGTTTGCGTTTGCTTTTTTTTTCTAGGTAAATAACGCTTTTCAGAAGTGCATTTTCTAGCGAAGTGTTGGAACGTTGTGGGCATTTTGGTCCAATACTACTATTATATGTTGGTAGACAGCATCCCCCCATGCTACCTTTTTTTGGTCATTTTGGCACCTGGCCAATTTTGGCTCCGTGCCAAGGCCCCAAAGTCGGACTTTCGCTATTTTGGCACTTCGGTAGTGGTGGACTTTTTTTCACAGGCTAGCAGCTAGATCGGTTTGGTTTATTTTATTTGAATATTTCGGCCAATGCACACAAAGTAACGAGGGGGATTTTTTAATTTCGCTCTGTAGCTTTCAGGAGATAGGCCCAAACTTTGCATTTTTTGGCCTGTTTTGGCGAAAAGTTTCTAAGTCCTACTTTCACTTGAAATGGCCTAAAAGTCACTAAAAATTACGTTTTTCGGCCTTGGGGTGGTACCCAAATATAGTAAATCGGGGTCGCTGAAAACGATGAGCATGCTACTGAGGTCGGTGGATGTGACCCCTGACCCCCAGGGCCTGCGGGTCGGGGGTCAGGTGGGGGTCAAAAATGAAAGTCTTCAAAGGTGGTCATGTTTGGTATCAAATGAAAGCCCTTGGCGAGGCGATCAACTTTTGTCATTATGCCACCCACAAAAAGTGGCCCCACCGACCTGTGGGTGGGTGCACCACCCACTGTGGGTCGGGTGTGGGTCAAAAATGAAAGTCTTCAAAAGTGGTCAAGTTTGGTATCAAATGAAAGCCCTTAGCGAGGCGATCAACTTTTGTCATTATGTCACATACAAAAAGTGGCCCCACCGACCTGTGGGTGGGTGCCCCACCCCCAGTGGGTCCGGTGTGGGTCAAAAATGAATGTCTTCAAAAGTGGTCAAGTTTGGTATCAAATGAAAGCCCTTGGCGAGGCGATCAACTTTTGTCATTATGCCACCCACAAAAAGTGGCCCCACCCACTGTGGGTCGGGTCAAGAGTACATAATACATAAGAGTATGACAAGCGTCATACGCTATGTATTATCAGCTCGCTACATCCTCTGCACGCTATCGGCTGACCCCGTACCTAAATCAGACCCCCCTCACCCCGCCCCTATACATGTACGGGGTCTAAACGGGGGATCGGGCTCGTGCTTGTATATTTTGTACACAGATGTGTAAATCATACAAGCTTAGACCCCATACACAAATTGGGGCCCCGTCAACTTTTACATGTAAGTATACTAACATAGGCCCCGATCCCCCGTTTGGACCCCTTACATGTATAGGGGCGGGGTCAAGGGGTGCCTGATTTAGGTACGGGGTCAGCCGATAGCGTGCAGAGGATGTAGCGAGCTGATAATACATAGCGCATGACGCTTGTCATACTCTTATGTATTATGTATATATATACTCTTGGTCGGGTGTGGGTCAAAAATGAAAGTCTTCAAAAGTGGTCAAGTTTGGTATCAAATGAAAGCCCTTAGCGAGGCGATCAACTTTTGTCATTATGTCACATACAAAAAGTGGCCCCACCGACCTGTGGGTGGGTGCCCCACCCCCAGTGGGTCCGGTGTGGGTCAAAAATGAATGTCTTCAAAAGTGGTCAAGTTTGGTATCAAATGAAAGCCCTTAGTGAGGCGATCAACTTTTGTCATTATGTCACCCACAAAAAGTGGCCCCACCGACCTGTGGGTGGGTGCCCCACCCCAGTGGGTCCGGTGTGGGTCAAAAATGAAAGTCTTCAAAAGTGGTCAAGTTTGGTATCAAATGAAAGCCCTTAGCGAGGCGATCAACTTTTGTCATTATGTCACCCACAAAAAGTGGCCCCCCGACCTGTGGGTGGGTGCCCCACCCCCAGTGGGTCCGGTGTGGGTCAAAGATGAATGTCTTCAAAAGTGGTCAAGTTTGGTATCAAATGAAAGCCCTTAGGGAGGCGATCAACTTTTGTCATTATGTCACCCACAAAAAGTGGCCCCACCGACCTGTGGGTGGGTGCCCCACCCCCAGTGGGTCCGGTGTGGGTCAAAAATGAAAGTCTTCAAAGGTGGCCATGTTTTCTTTCAAATGAAAGCCCTTAGCGAGGCTATCAACTTTTGTCATTATGCCACCCACAAAAAGTATCCCCATAGTCCTGTGTACTGTAAATACACTGCGGGATGCTCGGCTCCTTCTTAACTCATTACGTATATAATCTCACTGGAAAGGCATCCATCATTAAGCCGGAAAATTAAGCTATGCCAACCAATTAAACTAGTTAAGTCAAACAAATTTTGAAAATTTCGCTTTCTGATTTTTTCACTGCAAAATTTAGTACCAAAAGGGGATCCACTTTTTTGATGGGGAAGTTAGTTCATGGAGGCCTTCCCTTGGCAATTCTCCCTCGGCCTCGACGTACTTTTCCGCGTTTAACCCCTACTTTCTGATTTTTCCTGCTTTTTAATCAGCTGTCGCGTCGCACTGCAGTGCCGTGCACTGTGGTGATTTGAGTTTCTGGTTTTAATTCTGATTTTCCTGCTATTTCATGTGCCGTCGTATTACTTCCAAACGTCCTGTCTTCTTAACCTGCTTTTAATATTTTGCTTGCTGCTCTTATCTTGCCTTTCTTTGCCGAGTTTTCCTTATTTCTGTTTTATATATGGCTCCTTCTGCGTGCGGTCAGTGTAGTGGAAAATTAGCTGAGTTGGACCATAAAGCGGTGTGTTTTATTTGTGATTCTCCGGTATGCCTTAAGTGCACTGGTCTATCATCTTCTGCCTTCACCCAGTGGGTCAACAAATTTGCATCGATTATCCCATATTCCTGTAGCTCTTGCCGGGAAGTTTTCCCCACTACCCGGTCGGATACCTCTGATTCCTCAGTCCAGTGCACTTAAGGCATACCGGAGAATCACAAATAAAACACACCCACTTTATGGTCCAACTCAGCTAATTTTACACTGACCGCACGCGAAGGAGCCATGCGCCGGCAAGCGCGGAAAACTCGGAAATACAGGAATATGGGATAATCGATGCAAATTTGTTGACCCACTGGGTGAAGGCAGAAGATGATAGACCAGTGCACTTAAGGCATACCGGAGAATCACAAATAAAACACACCGCTTTATGGTCCAACTCAGCTAATTTTCCACTACACTGACCGCACGCAGAAGGAG
>JASAND010008711.1:0-58122 GCA_030248195.1 Trissonchulus latispiculum
TTTTATTAAGGATATGCCACTAGGCACACTATGTTTATCAGAGCCATTGAGCGCAGCAAAGAGCAATGCTTTGTTCTCTTACGGCCCATCCCTTTCTCGCAAATTAGACCCATCAGATCACAGAAATTTGCGCGCTATGCTTGCATTATGAATCTCGAATCGGGCGCAAAATTCGCTAACACTGCTTGTGTTTTCGAACATAAGCAAGAGTGAGCTTACACTCTTTGAGACCAGGTGCTGATTTGTGCAGTAAGTCACCCACTAGGGTATAATGTGCAGGAAGGGAGTGTCTGTTGTTAGCAAACAGGCTTAGTTTTTGCTCTAATACAGTGTGCCTAGTGGCGCACTCATATTACGTTATTCATATTATGTACTCTTGATTAAATTGCGCTTAGTTTCAATTCAAGTGACAAAAACTGCGTGCGTCAGATTGTAACATGGCCGTTGTTTTGACCGTTTAAAAATAATGAGTACATAATAACTAAGAGTGTGACAAGCGTCAAGCTCTTAGTTATTAGGCTTGGCGGCTTGGGGACATCATCTGCACGAAAACGGCTGACCCCCCCCCCACAAATTAGACCCATCACTTCAAAGAAATTCGCACGCTATGCTTGTATGCTGAAGCTCGCAACAGACGCACATTGAACCAACTGAGTAGTTGTGTTTTCGAGCGTTAGAACGTAGGCATAGCCTGCGAATTTCTTTGAAGTGATGGGTCTAATTTGTGGGGGGTCAGCCGTTATCGTGCGGATCATGTCCCCAAGCCTAATAACTAAGACCTTTACGCTTGTCACACTCTTAGTTATTATGTACTCTTGATAATAGTAACATATTCATGCTTACGAACGCATGCAGGCCCTTACATAGGTGCGTCTGCTTGCGACAGGAACTATGAATGCAGCATCATACGTACGGGCACGCATTAATTACAACCTGCGTCTGTGGAAGAGAAGAGAACACTTACGTACTTGGCCCGGTCCGAGAGAAATTATACAGCCTGGTAAAATTAGCATTTACGCCCGATTGCACCAAATGTTTCTACGTAAAATCTAATTATCTTAAAATCTTATTAGCTAGAAAGATTTTAACTTTAAACACATTTTTCATTGCACCAAAATGTTTATGCGTAAAATCTTTTTAACGTCTATTTAAAATTTGTTTTGCTAAAATCTAATTAAGGGTCACGTGACTAAAACAGCCTATCAGACACCGAGCGGCAGCTTTGAAGTAGTAGCTCTGTCCAATGATAAAATACT
Source organism: Trissonchulus latispiculum (assembly GCA_030248195.1). NCBI lineage: Eukaryota > Metazoa > Nematoda > Enoplea > Enoplida > Ironidae > Trissonchulus > Trissonchulus latispiculum. Next base: position 1,257 of record JASAND010008711.1, read on the forward strand.
AATGTCACAATAGTGTGAAACTGTTTAAAATCTAATTATTCGTGTTTTCAAAACTATTTCTTTCTCTTTACATTCTTAGTTAGGTTAGCTAAGACTAGCCATTAGCTTGACTCTTAGAAAAAACTATTTTGCTTATTTGATGGTAACGAACTGTGGCAACCTACTGTTCTTATCAGTAACAATTATGAATGCAGCTTTTTTCAGGATGGATTTCATTTAGTAAGCTATTACATCAACCAAGAATTGTTTGTTTGCAAACTTGTACAAGGAAATTATATAATCTCTCCAAATTTTAGATTTATCAGATTTCTTACTTGTATACAGGGTATTTTTACTGGGGGGGGGGGGGCCCCCCCCCCCCCGAAATTGACCTTCCCCCCCCCGAAAATGCCTTCCCCCCCCCCGAAATCGCCCCCCCCCCGGGATTTTGGTCTGCCCCCTTAATGAGGTCTACATTTTTTCCAAAAATGGTCAAATTTTCAAAAATTTTCCGGCTTCGCCGGAGATTTTTTCGTAAAAATGGCTATTTATACCTTAAATCCTGGCATTTTTGAGAACTTTTTGTGTTTCACCATGCAAAATACGCCAAAAAATACTATTTTTTGTCTCTTTTTGGCAAAAAAATCTTCCCGCCCCCAGAAAATTTATTCTCCCCCCCGGGCCCGGGCCCCCCCCCCCCGGGAAGCCCCCCCCCGGAAAAAAATCCCTAAAAAATACCCTGGTATATAAATACACAAACTAAATTAGTCGCTCAAGAAAAATAATGGAGAAAAAGTCCGTGAAAACTCCCAGAAAATTCGTGCAAATTGCTAGATTTTCACGTTAAACAGATATTAAACATAGTATGAGGCATGTTTAAAATCTAATTAAGTTTCAATAGGTAATCAGATTTTAAACAGATTTTAAATATATTTAAGTTGGTGCAATGCTCTGTTCACTTAAATATAATTAAGATCTGTTTAAAATCTAATTTAGCTAATTAGATTTTAAACACATTTGGTGCAATCGGGTGTAACTTTCCCCAAGAGTACATAATATATACATAAACATAAGAGTATGGCGGATGGCATACTCTATGTGTTATCGGCTTGACACATCCTCTGCACGCTAACGGCTGACAGATTGGGCCCCAGTGACCCACGTGACACAGTGGTACTACTCAGTCGAAACGGAAATTAAATGCTTGTGTTCAAAGCTCGAATTCACTAGCTTAGTGTCTGTTTCGAGCTTTAAAAGACCTGCATAGCGGCCAAATTTTTTTTAATGAAGGGTCCAGTTAGCGGGAGGGGGTGTGTGGATCAGCCATTAGCGTGCAGAGGATGTGTCACGCTTATAATACTTAGAGTATGACAGCTGTCAATTGTCATACTCTATGTAATGTATATATTATGTACTCTTGCTTTCACTAAACTCATGACTGTTCAGTTTTTCTTCGCCTTACTGATCTTTCTAGTCTGCAATCTGCATTCCGCAGATCTGCGTGTTATTCCCTGCAAGTCTGCGCCTGCGATTTCTGCGGCCCTTCTTGTCTACTCGTGTTTTTCAAATGCGCACACTTACATCAATAAATATGTATATGCAAGTGTATCAAATTAAAGAATCATGATCAATATGTGCAAATAAAAGGTCCTGTAAATTTTTTGTCGACTTCCGTTCTTCTCTTTTTCAACTTCACTCATAACCGACTGCTCACATCTTCATCTGAGGAAATCGATTTGGTTTCACCGCCTTTGGGAGAAACGGCGGGAGACGCTTCGGATTTGGGTTGATCCGAGTCAGTTACTTCGATGATTGAAGTATAGCTGGGCGCCGGACTTATCCTGGAAAACACCTGGGGCATTTCTTCCTCCTCTAGCTCTAGCGGTTCAATCGTCTTTGTTATTGCAGGAATTTCAATGGTTACATCTTCACGTTCTGCGGTAGGTGAGTCTGTGGCGTCACCAGTGAAGGCAGCGTTATCGTACGCTTCCTTTTCCTCTTCTGAAAGTAAAGTAACGTTTATGAGATGTTTTAGAAAGATATATCCATTACTATGAAACCGTAATTTCTCTGTTGATCTCAATTAAACCATGATCTCAACTACATAGATTTCATATTTCGGATTTTAAAAATAGTTTCAAATCATAATTTGTAACAATATAATAAACGTAGAGTACGTACCCGGAATATTTGTATCAAGAGTAAATCTTGGACGCCTTGTGTCGTCTTCAGACCTTGTTCCTGTAAGGATTAGTCGCAATAAAATTTCTATTTTAAGTCCTATTGAATGAAGTTTTTGTTTTTCCTTTATCCCAAATAAAATAAGTTGCTGGTAACAATGTTTCTGACCTCACTATCAAAACCAGTAATCTTAATATTAGCGGGGCCGTCTGTAGGTTAATGATATTTGTTTGGGGGATACCACGGAAAATGGTGTTTAAAATCTGGTGTTATAATTGTGTTACGTCATACATTTTATAAATTATTAAGTTCCACAAGTTTATATCTTGAATAGACTTTACATCTAGAATGGTTTCTCTGCCTGAAATGCCTTAGCAAGCAAAATAGTTGGTGACTACTTACTTCTTCCGCTTCTGGGTTCTGGTAATAAATACCCGTTAGTGGATACATTGACAGACTGACCGCGAGATCTCCCAGCGGGTTTACTTAGTCTACGACGAACTGGCATAGGCGAGGGATCATTATGAATATCTCGACTATAACGTCGAACATCAAGTTTCTCCTAAAAATTGTGATAATCCACTTAAAAATAGGTATCGTGACTATTACAGTAACTGGTTTATAATTACTATAGTTGTTATTTAGTTGACTGTTGAGCATTTAATATGTAGTCTTGCTATGGTAGATTCATTCCAGTCCTATCATTCTACTAACTATTAGGAGTAACTGTGCTTGTGCTGTACAATGATAGTAGCTGCAAGTTTCAAGAACAGAAACAGAAATTTTAAACTATATACTTACAGCCAAAATTTGGCGTGGACTGGAATCGGCTTGAAAATCCGCGTCAGAATTACTTTGAAAAAGTGGATTATCAAGACTTCCCTGATATAAGGTTCCGTTTGACAGTAGTGGTTGTCCGCTAAAACAATAAGCAACGTAATATAATTGAAAACTGTAGCTCAAAACATTCTATCTACAATCTCGTCAATTCGTTGGTCACACTCTTAGTTATATATTACATACGTGCTCTTGGTATTATCTATTGAAAGCTGTCAAAAATATTTGTCTTCAACTCTTTAGTTTCTGCAATTTGGTCTTTTTTGTAACTGCTGTTTCAAAATTCAAATATAACTGTAATACCCATAGGTGACATTCTCCGGAATTGGAACATCAGGTTGCAATTTATCAATGCTGGCTGTAAAGGTTCCAAACTTCTCGACATGATCCATGGCCGCCTTAATGTTGATTTCTGTAAAGACTTTTGTAATACTCGTATCCTTTCCTTGAGGCATACGACGAAGCAATAACGGCTTCAAATAGTTTTCGTTGAAGTTTTCAAACCTAAAATTATTTAGTTAGCTGGGTATACAACACAACCGTTTAATACTGTTTTTATTTAAAAAGGAGTTCAATGAGTAAATTTGCACTATATATAAGCTCCATATATAAGTTTGCACTATATATAAGCTCCATGATTCTTTCCTTTGGAATGGATACAACTGACAAGGCTTAAAATTCAGCTTACAGTTTTATAATTTTTAGCCTAAAATTAATTTTGATTCGCTATCTGAGTCGGATAGCTGAAAATCAATTTGTTCCCCTGATCACTCAAATAAGTTGTAAGCATACATTAACTAGGGTCGGATCCTGAGAGGGCTTGTCCCCAAAAAATTATGAGGGGGCTTGTACCTTGAACAAAAATTTTCTGGGGGCTTGTACCTTAAGAATGAATTTGTAAAATGTTTCGAAAAATTAACGCTAATTTTATTAAAATAGCAATTATTTTATCAAAATTTGCAAAAATCTTCAATTATTGGAAAAAATTTCAAAATTTTGCCCGATTTTCCCGAAAAATTAAACATGTTAGCTAAAAAATGCCGGCGAAGCCGGAAAGTGTTTGAAGTTTTAGTTTAAAAACTAATTTTTTCCTGCTATTTCTTCGTTACCCCTTGTCCTCGACGACGACAGGGCTTGTACCTTGTCCGGGTTGGGGGGGCTTGGACCTCCCTGACCCCCCCCCCTGCGTTAACCTATGGTTGTAAGAATTATTTACTTCATTCTCCTCCAGTGATGACCTTTTGCTCCAATCAAAGTTTCTACACCAGCTACCAAATGATCAATATTCTGAAATAGGAAATCACATATTACCTTCAATTCTACTATAAATTTACTTTAATTTTACTTATGTTTCGATGTTTCTCAACATTTATAGGTTCATTCAAATTTCATCTTGATCCAGCGTAAATATTACCCGTCCAAAAATTTTGGCACACATTGAGGGTTCTTGATGTTCTTCTTTCTTTACTTTCAGGAAATTTACCAATGGTTTGATTGTCATACCCTAACAATAGATATCATAAAAAGCAATATATAAATATATAAATAATGTTTTTCCAAGTGTAATTATATAATATATATTAAGTGGATATATGCATACATTTATATATTTAAAAAGTTTTAAATAACGGGTTTAGTTTAAAGCTGTCTGCTTTTTGCTTCTGCTGAAGGAAATTTGATGATCAACACCAGAGATAAGGTTGTTGTCGTCGTGGGGGGTTTTACCTGTAGAAATACAGTAAAGTAGATAACCACAATTGTTGTTGTGACAAACATCTTTTTAGCCGGAATATGTTCCTCGTCCAAAGCTGAGACCAGACCGTATGCAATGGCACCACGAAGACCTCCATAGGCCATTATAAACTGATCCACTTTGTTCAACTTCACCAGTCTTCGCTTGTTCACAAAAAATGTTAGTATCACAACTCCTGCAACAAGCATCGATAAAAAGTTTATTGGCTTAGCATACATGGCTAGGGGCTATAGCTTTATTTACCCCGTACCCAATAAATGGGTATGGTTAAACTATGTACTATGTATACTATAAATTTAAGGGGAAATCATGGAAAGTCAACATTGATAATTCACTGCGCTCGAATCTCAGATTTCCATAATTATATGCAATTCTACAACTTTTAAAAAAGGCATTACCAATTGCACGATAGACTAAGCAGAAAAGTACAGTCAAGGCAACAAAAGCCGTGTCCCAGCCGTGGTCTTTGGTCACAGTAGAGAGACCCAGAAACATGAATATGATCGTTTCACAACTCGTACAGATCATCTTCAGTAGATACTGTACTACAGTTCTTGACTTGGTCGATACATTTTCCTCTACGTACTGCTTCATTGTAATTCCACAGAAGACAATCCTATAAATACAACAACAACAACAAACATAATCTCTTCAATGCCTTTAGGATAAGTCTATTGGAATAATTATGTTGCTGATTAGTTAGTTTTCGTTTCCCTTAATATTTTAGTATAGGCTATTGGGATCTTTTCAGGATAACACCCCAAGCTCAGATTGACCAAATGAGCTGAAATTTGGCATGGGTATGTTTTCGACCACGGTGAGTTCAAATATCGCAAAATTTTTCGATTTTGCGAATATCGATTCCTAAGGGGGGACCAGGGCGAACCGAAAAATTTTTTGTCTTCGATTTTGCTGAAAAGTGGTATTCAGCGGTTTTCGAGGTAGCAGAACACGAAATCTGAAATCCGTTTTTGATTCAGCTTTTCGTTAGCTTAGTATTAGCTTACGTCGTGAGCTTAAAACTTTAGCTGATATTATCGAAATAATTAACTTCTAATTAATTAATTAGCTTAAAACTTAATCGAAAAAATCAAATTTCGCGAAATCGAAAAATTTTGCGATATTTGAACTCAGCGTGGTCGAAAACATACTCATACCAAATTTCAGCTCATTTGATCAGGTTTAGCGGAATCTGGGCCTGGGGTGGGTTATCGTGAAAAGATCCGGCTATTGTACTTGTTTTTTAGTTATTATAATTACTGTTATTACTGCTATTATTTCCAATTGCTCTTTTTATTTTTATATTTTTATCGTTTAATTTTAATGGTGAAACCGTGTGCAAGAAAGAATCTATGTCCTCCTTTGCTAAGCACCAGTTTTTATAATGTTTAGTACCAACGGTTTATCTTACGCAAGAATAGCTGATAAATGAAACATCTGAGCAGTTAGATAAGCCAGGTATGCCATCAGTAATATTAGTTGAGGCTCGATCACACGGACGTGTTTTGTAAATCTAAAATCAAGAAGTTTTATTTGCTGAGAAACTCTGAAAACACAAATTTATGTATAGGTTTTTATTTATAGTTACATGTATGGGATTTTAATTTATATTTACTTATACAGTTTAATTTTGCTTGTATTAAGAATTATTAGGAATATTATTGTATTTCTCGGTGTTTGATTAGTAGTCGGTAGTCAGTCAATGATTACTGGTCAATAATTTTAATAAATTACATAAAGAATGCTTACTTTGTGGTATAGCTGCAGACAAGCGCCCAAACTAATCCAATCACAACACCTCCGGCGCTGATAACAAAGAAGGCCGCAAAGCCAGACAAAATGTCCACTGTCAGCAGATTTTCTCCACCAATTTTAGCAAAGGATTCAAACATTTCATAGAGAACCTAAACAGAATTATGATGTAACTTCTTTTCAGTTTTAGTTAACCTGATGTACATGTACATGTATGTCGTTCACCACCAATGACTCCTAATAAAATTAATTTCTGATTACATAAATTTCTGATAAAAGAAAGTATATACATCCGGTGTTTAACCAGTAATCAGTTAGTGGTTTGATCGACGTTAGTATATACTACTTTACTTTTTTTACTTTTTACTTTACGTATACTACAGTATACTTTTTAAAGAGTCGAGTCGTAGTAAGACTTTAAAAGCAGTGAACCATCTATATCTATTAAGTGGTAATAAAGGTAGTGAAATATCAATATTTATTAAGTGGTCATTCAATCAGTAGTGATGATACGTTGCTTCGTACCACTGTAACGGCGTCATTAAGAAGTGATTCGCCGAACACTGTTATGTATAGGATTGCGTTGACATTGATTTCCTCAAAAACGACAAGAACGGCCACCGGATCCACAGCAGATATCAGGGATGAAAAGATGAAGACATGAAGGAGAGGAGTGGCCCAGTGAAACAGATTTGTTAGACTCACTGCCCACAGAGATAGACCTAGAACGAAGAAATAATCTTGAGACGACTTTCCGTTAAAATAAAAATGAAAGGTAGGAGAAATAGGAGAAATGCATAACACAACGTTAATTTATTCAGGGCCACGGGCTGGAAAACCTTCAGAAAAACAAACTTTAGGACTTTCTTTTTACAAAAAGTGCAGAAATCTGTGTACTAATAGCTGCATTTTAGACCAGTGTTGGCATTTGGGTTGGGAAGGTTAGATATTGCAAGTGGGATTGTGTGGGATTAGAAAAATCCAGTTCGGACAAGTGGGATGGGATGGGACGGTGAAGTGAAAAATCAGGTGGAATGGGATGGGATCAGACAACTCCACCCATTTGCCAACTCTGTTTTAGACATACACTTCTCTTGAAAATTAATTAAAGCAACTCTCGGACTATCTAACAAAAATATGTTAGCAACAGGGAGGATTAATGTCAGATTTCCTGTATAAAACAGTACCTATGGTCAGGGTGTTCCACAATGTTCCAATGACAGCGTAAACCAAAATAGTGCCTAAGTTATCAAAGAAAGCTCGATTAGGCATGAAATAGCCCGCATCGAATACAATGGGAGGGAGAAGGTAAAGGAAGAAGACGGTTGAAGGAAGATGAAATTGGCCCTCATCTGTCTGAATGAAGTACAGAATGAGACCAACGAGAAGGCCCAGAGCGATGAGCAAGGAACTGTCTGGGAAAATGGAAGCAAACTTCTTGGATAAATGGAAACCTAAAAAGCAGCGAAACAAAACATTAATAAGAATAAGTAGTTACGGTAAGGCAACTTAGCTAGGTGCAAAGTGGTTTTATCGGCGAAGAAACTAAGTAGACATCGTCTATTTGACGAATGTACAGCATTAACTACTTGCAGTGCTAATTTCATTGATTAGAAAATTAATAAATGAGGATACGAAATACGAATATTAACAATAGTAAACCTCTGGTCGATTTTCACTTGATTTTTGAGCCTCAGCTTTTGAACAATGATTATGTTGTTACCTAATTTCGCAACACTGGCTAAGAGTATCCATAGACATATAGTGTATGGGGTTGCCACTTGACTCCAATCAACCTGTGCTATCTGATATCGTTCCACTGGATGACCGTGCGCCGATGTGTTGGCATGTCCTGGTTTTGATATTTGAGTATGTGTTGGAACTTCCGTTACATCTGGAGGGCGCTCCTCTGCGCCACAGCTCAGCAAAAATAGAACTGTCGATAGTACAAAGCACCCGCATATTCCTTGGAGTCTGGCAAACGACATCAGAGTAGACTTTAGGGTTAGGTATATCTAATTGGGTAACATTTTTGAGGGATAAATAAAGCTGAAATACAAATAAAAATTTCTGTATTGTTATCGAACGAAATTCTAAAGCAATTATCAAAAGATTGTTCTGATTTGATCAGACATTAGCTAAAGTAACGTCTACTCAAAGTGCTGGAATGCAATTTGTTAATTATGGGGCTAGCTAATAAAACATTCAGAGAGAACGAAAGGAAAGAATGATTAGTTTCGAATTCATAGATAAAGCTAGAAATTACTTACAAGCAAAGTGCTTACTAATAAGCAATTGTAGAGCAAACTATATAATTTACGTGAATCGTCCTCCTATTATTCCGCCCACAGATGCTCTGAAGCACAATTAAGTTTTATGCCTATGCACTAGCTTTAATTCAGTGTTGTGAGAGGGGAAACTTGGTGACAACCTGTAGCTACGGGGTAGCACCAACACTAGACAGATCTCTGGTGAGCTAGCGCTCAGTCAGTTAGAAGGCTATAATCCTAAGTTAATCTTACTTACTTATCTTAGTTACGTAGTCTCTACGCAAAAGAGATAGAAGAAATGGATCTTGCAAGTAATGTTTTTGAAAAGCAGCAGTTACTTAATTTGTCCCTAATTCAGTGTGCACACAGTAATTGATGGACAGATTTATGAGACACTATTGAGAATTATAAAAAGTCAAAGCAAGATATAAACGGGCTATACACTTTGTATTTATCCTCCACCTCACTTAAGCTTGACCAACTTGGTCAATAAGCTGGCTATTTAATGAAGTATATGTATATTATTCGCACAGTCGTAAAAATAATCAGCAGCACAGCAATCATATCCAACTTTGCGTCGATAGCTAGAAACTGCTAAATGATGTCGCAAAACAGATAGTATTGATATTGTCAGCAAGAGAAACAATTTCCACAAAACTCCTTCCTATGCATATTTTGAATTACCAAATTGCCCAATACACATAAATTTATATTTAACCAAAAGGTTAGAAAAAAGGTTAAAGTTTAGGTATATGCTTAGGCAAAACCTTAGACAGGACTGCAATGCTTGTCAAATTTAGCCGAAATCTCGATTCTCAGTATGTAACTAAACCGTTTGTAATATATGCGTTTGAGTTAAAACTCTGAAGTCTTCCAGCCCCAGCTGTCAATCATATAGTTTAAGTTTATGAACTCCACCGAGTTCGTGTTACCACCAGACTATCCTTTAGTTGAGACATTAAGACTGTCTTGCATAAAACAAAGCCAGTTCAGTCAAGTCAATTACTCATGCTAAACTAGATTAATGGAGATTATCTTGGTTCAGATTATGACTGAGAGTCTGTGCTAAACCAAAGTATTATAATGACAGAATGAGTCTGAACTGAACGGAATCAGCTAAGTATATTGCTCAGCTGTGAAAACAGATCCGTCTAAACAGCAGAGATATAAGTCAATGCTAAAACGCGAAGGCACTACCTACTTTCCTACTGAAACTGCTAGATAGCATGGTGTTAGAGCGGGTTTGCTGGGGTCTAGCTAAAAAATTATGCAATTAATAATTGTATTTTTGAAACTCTATTTTTATTGTCTGTACTTATACGTGCAGCTTAGTGCAGCCAAATGAAAGCACATGCAAATTTTGAGAGTACACAAGAAGTGATATATTTGTTCTGTATTTGTTTTCCTGCTTTTACCAACCTTCTGTTTTCGCATCGAAACGGAGTCATTACCCATACGCATTTCAAACAAGCACACTCTTAAAAAGACTCCTGTAGAAACTACAGGAATTCTTGTAGTTTTCTACAAAAGTGCTCCTGTGCGGTCAGTCACTAGCGGAGCTTCCTGTATTTTCCACAAAAGTAACTTTTGTATTTTCTACAGGTCTATCGAATAGTAAAAATCACAGGAATTTCCTGTAGAAAATACTAAGGAAACCTGTAGTTTTTATTACAGGAGTTTCCTGTAAAAAATACTAGAGAAACCTGTAGTTTTGTGTTACTTTTTTTGACAATCCTAAATCAGATACCAAACCTGTAGTTTTTATAAGACAAAACCTGTAAATTTTAATGGAGCGACCTGTTAATGGAAAAAGGGGGGGGGGGAGAGCAGGTGCAGGGGGGCGTTACAAAAAATCACCCACGGGGTGTTGAAAGACTGAAAATTTGAAAATATTCAAAAAATTTCAGTCTTCAAAACTTATGACCACTGTCGCCCTTATATACTCAGTTTGCGTTATCAGCGTATCGAGTACTTTCCAACAGAGTAAACCTGTAAACCAGTGAAAACTACAGGTTTCATTTGTATTGAATACTGGTCTAACTTGTAATCCATTCTACCATTGTATATCCGGTAAATATACTACCCAGGACGACGGAGTTAACCTGTATTTTCTACAAAAGCTTTTGTATTTATCATCTACAAAAGTGATTCCTGTAGTTTCTACTGGAACATTTCTAAGAGTGCAGGGTGTTTCTTAAAGACGTCATCCCAGATACAAATTTTATTTTAATATTTTTTGAAATCAAGTTTAAGTTTTAGCTTAAGATTGCTCTTCGTCTATGGCACTTAAACTTCCACCGTCCACGTTTCGAAGAAATCTTTGCTTAAACCAAACTGATTGTGCTTTCTTAAAAATCGATTTTTAGCCACAGCTTTAGTTCTAATCTCTAATCTAACCTCTAATCAAGCTCATTTCTTCAGAGAATATGTGCTTTCAGACGTTTTGTAATTTGAATATTCCGTTGTCGACTGTTGTGGTCACCTGTAGCAGCAATTGACAAAAACCTGGGAATTTGGAAATCAGGTGGTTTTTGAATCCAAAATCCGTCTCTCGGAAACTTGAAAATAGAAAAATAGTCTAAGAGAAAAGTTATACAGTTTAATGAGCGCTTTCGATTGAATATGGTTTGGGCTAATTTCAACAACTTATTCTGCCAAAATCAAAAATTTTTTTAAATTTTTGCACAAAGACTTCGGAATTGTTTCTAGTGTGTTCAGGAACACCGAAGTAGCGTGTTCTAAAAGTTTCAGCCATTTTGCATTACTTTCGCAAAAGTTTCAGCCATTTTGCATTACTTTCGCGAAAGCTACATCCAAATATACACGGGAATAAATTACCACCACCTTAAATGGGAGTTGTAGCTCTTTCCAAAAAGGGGAGTCCCTACATCTATTTACGCGTTCTAGTAGCAGTAAGAGAAACAAATAAACGCTAAGAATTAATTACATAGTCAATTAACAGAACCTAATAACGAGCTTCCTTGTTTTTTCATGCACTCTTACTTTTTCCTTCAACAGCTGAGCCTGTGAGAACAAATACTTGAGATATAAGCGTCAGTAATAAAAAGGTAGCATAAAGGCCAATGTGCTCACTCCTAACTTTAGTACTGAGGCATATCTAAGCAACCGGAACTGCACTGGCTACAGACACTTGAGGCTCATAAATATTTGATATTCTGTAAGGGAAGAAGGCAAACAATAAAGTATTTTTCTTCGGCTGATCTGGACAGGAGAAACATGGACCGCGCAGACCGGCTGTCGCCCCCTCCTAAATTCATGACGCAAAACTTCACTCTTGGACTTCCTGTTTTAGCTCACTTGATTAATTCCAACATGGTAGCAGCGCTATTTCCGGGATTTGGGCTGTTTTAAAGAAATAGAAAAAATTCGCAGGAAAAACAGACCAAAGCTTTGATGATCTGCTAAAAGACTCGTATTTGAGAAACAGCCCATTAGAGACGCACAATCGTCGTGTATGGTGAATAATTTGTTGTGGGTCGTTGTGCCAACAGTACAGAATGAATGGAACTTACATAGGAGCAGGAGTAGGGGTACAATCACTTGGCGGAATATGTATCAGCTTAAAGTACTCATAAAATATTCGTTAGGTTAACTAACAAACAAATATTTTATACAATATATCGATTAAATATTGTAATTGTAGAATGGGACAGCGATGCCATGATGCTACTACAATACCAGTAGTGAAGGTGGGGGAGTCGAGTCGACGTCAGCCAACGTTGAGCGGAGTCAAATAAAAAGCCGATTTTTCAAAAACCAGCCATCGCATGTGGTGGTGAGTTACAGTGTGGAATTAATGACAATGTGTGTGTCTGTGTATGTTGCAATGAATACTGCAATTTTAAAACACAAAATTCAGCTACTACAATAAAACAACTCCATCTATAGAGTACACTGACTACGCAAAAACATTCCAGTTTGTGGAAGTCCGACTCGACATTTTGACAAAGCCTCATGTTAAAAGTGTTATACAAATAATGTACCACTGCCAGAAAAAGAGGTAGAGGTTATTGATGTGCTAGCTTGCAACCCTCACCAACTCTTAAGTAGCCGAATGAGAAACATTGACAAAACTGTTCCCATCAACTTTAAACCGTTTTTACTAACTGTTTGTTTACCCCTATACTGCGGTTATTTCAGTGCATAAATCACTCTCTTCATGCTCTTATTATAGATTATCTATTATGTATACTTCTGGTATGACCAAGAGTTTATAATAGAAAGAGTGAGATACTCTTGACTCGGCTCTTCCTGATAGAATAAGCTTGCGAGAGACACTGCTCGGTACTGTACATTAAGGTCGAAATCGTAGGATGATGGTACTGCTGATTATTGGTAATCAATAATCATGTGTTTATATGCGTTTAAACTAAAACTCATCTGATTGGCTAATCGCTTACCTCATGTCAAAATTGAATTGTACACTCGTACCTCCTCCGAGAACCTGCGAGGAGGTCCCGCTTAACGTTGTTAACTGTGTTTGTATGCGAATTAACCAATATGAATCTGATTGGAAGTTGTAGATAAGGTACATACTACCAAGAGTACATAATATAAGAGTGTGCCACTAGGCACACTCTATGTTATCAGAGCAAAAACTCACGGCCCACCCCCCTCCCCCCGCAAATCAGACCCATCACTTCAAAGAATTTTGAGCGCTTTGTTTGTGTTCTAAAGCTCGAAGCAGGCACAAAATTCGCGCACGCACTGCTTGTGTTTTCGAGCTTAAGCACATAAACATAGAGCGAGTGAGCGTACCCCCGTTTCGACTAGGTACTGATTTGCGGGGGGGGGGGGGTCACTAGGGTCTGATTTGCGGGGGGGTGGGTGGGCCGTTAGCGTGAGAGCATAGCTTTTGCTCTGATAACATGGAGCTTGCCTGGTGGCATACTCTTATAATTATGTACTCTTGATACTACATGCATAGCTGTAGAAACCAATCAGATTCATTTCAGTTCGTTCGCATATAAACACACGGTTAGCAACGCTAAGTGGTACCCCTCCGAGATCTCGGAGGGGATACGCTTATGCACGTAAGTAAGTGATTAAGTAAAGTGATTAAGTAAGTAATTAAGTAATGCAGTTTGTAAGTAAGTATGTAAGTAAGTAAGTAATGCACATGAAGTAAGCGATTTTTTAATCATTTTATTTTAATAATTTTAATTTATCATAATAATTTTAATCACCCCTGAGTTTTAGTTAAAAGGTATATCGCACTTGCTTAAAAATGTTAAGCGGTACCGCTCCGAGATTTCGAGTGTGCAAAGCATCTCACAAGCTATTCTATTAGGAAGAGCTGAGTGTCTTACTCTTCCTACATATTATAAATTTTTGGTATGATAGATGAATACTGGATGCTGCGGCTGCTGGATGGTTAATGGAAGGCATTATCATCCCTTCGATCTTTATAAAAGCTCTACGTCAAATGTGCAAGGACAGTGGCTCAGCGCAAAGTGTCGGGTCCCAGTCAGTTTTGCCTCAAAAGAGGGTGCCCTCAAACCAAAATCACTCACACTTATTATCACTGTACAGTAAAAGCTTTTAGAATATACTTCAGAGACACTGTACTTTGACACTTCCTTATCAGAATGCCCCTATTCTGTTATGGAAAAAGCTTAGTTGAGCCGTAGCTTAGTCAACTATATTAGATATTAGAACCAATAAAAACACCTTAGCCAGCAGTCAAGATTATTTTCATAAAATGTGTCATGTCACGATAGTTTATTTCCGACTATCTGGCAGGATCCAGTTTATACGAGAGGATAATAGGATCAAAGAAGTCAGAAAAGGCATGTCAACATTTCAGTCATTAAGTCAAAAAATAAACGAAAACGTAAATAGAAGTACCGGAGTTACAGAAAAGAGCAAATTGAGCCTCCAAAAGTGTAGCAAAGTCGTAAATCCGAGTGAGCTTTTGTGATGGAGGAACCTGCCTTCTTCTTCTTCTTCTTCTGTAATCTTTCTGAGCATCTATTTGTGCACTCCAACTCTGCCAGTGAAAGAAACAAGTGGTTAGTAAATGCCAAAGCCCCACAATAGGACCCTCTTTTCCAATCGGAAAACAGGTATTCTGTAGTATGGGGCTTGTTTCTGCTTCGTTCTTTGTTGACACAATTGATGATTAGCCTCCCAAAATCCTTGTTTTTTTCAGTATGAGAACCACCAATTTCTCCAATGTTTATTTGGTGTAAAGTAATTGAAAAATTGTACGGAGTGTGCTGTTTGTTAAAACTAACCGGTATGGACACCTTCAAACAACTAAAATGCTTTTGTTTGCTGTAAAATGAATAAAAAATGCGTATGCGGATATTTTATTAACCATAAGTTGCAAAATTTAAATTTTTCTAGTCCGACATACAAAGTACTATAAATGGTCCAATTTTCTGTTTCCTCTGACAACAGTTGCAGTGACAGTTTTATTCTTTGCAAACAGCTGTTGAAACCGGCATCGCGGTTTGAATCTTGAAATTTGTTTCTCTCAATCCCCAAATCTGCACAGAAAATCTTCAAGGTTGAGGTTTGTTGGCAAGAGCAGATGCTAGTGCTATAATCCGTCGAAACTTCTTCACATTAAAATATTAAATAAAATATCAATCTCTGTCTCCCCTCGAAAGTAATTTATTGTAAAAATGAGAAAGTATAAAGTAGCTTCATTTCGTTTGTAGTCTCATAATTTGATTGGTAGTTCCCTAGCCTACTGTCTATGCACAAAAGGGGTGCCCTTTCTGAAAAATTCAAAAATGATCCCGTACGTAGTACCTGCCTAGTGAGGAATTCCAATATTGTAGATCAGTATGCAGTAATGTTGCAGAGACTGTTCTCCCAGTTAAATTCACTGTCTACGTTCCAGGTTTGCCTGCCTACGTGACAAACAAATTTATGATTTTTGCCACCTACGTGCTAGCAGTCCATTGGTCACTCCACCAAAATTTTCCCAATACTCTTTGGTTAGTTTCCTTTACTCTGAGCACAATTTATGGGTTAAATAGAATTTCCTGAACTATGAAGTTTTTGGTATTTTATATCGTCACCTAACCTTATTCGTGCATCTATCAATTTTGCTTTTATCTACTAACTAATTAACTCTTGGTTTTACTAAGGGTTGAGTCAGAGTTTCTTAATCTATCGACCAAAACTTACTCGTAGGTTTAAACAAAAGTAGATACAATGTGGGACTGGTTTTTCCTGTGAACCAGATTTTGAAGACAAACAAAATACGTCGAAGAAGCAGAAGAAGAAGAAGAAGAAGAATAAGGCGAGGATGTGAAAACGTCGAGTAAGAAAAGAAACGAAAACAGAGGCTGAGTAGTCTGACTGAGCGAGCGTGGGAGACCGTTGTGAAATTGAAGTAGACATGAAGCGTGAACGAAGTCAGACAAGACAACAAGCATTTGAATAAAACTTCAGTTCACCAGTTCGTCACAGTTGTTGCGCTTCTGTATGACTCTCTTGACTCCTTTCTAAAGAGTGATTTTTGTTTGCATGCAGGTATCCTCCTTGGAAAAAACAACAATTTTCAAAGAAACTGGCCCTATTGGATACTAAGTGTTAGTGCTGACAGAAAATAAATTTTGAATGAAATGCATGAAACTAACGAAAACAAATATTAAAAACAAAAACAATCTTTTGAAGCTTGTGTCATAATGTTCTGGGTGGTTAAGGCTCTGATCCAGCTGCGAGACAGCTTAGGTTCTTGTCTTGATTAGCCTCCACCCCTCAAATTCTTTAAACTTTACCAATCGAGCTGAAATCTGGTATGGGCATGTTTTTGCTTAGCTCAGTTGCGCTGAGTTTTAATATTGCAAAATTATTTGAAGAAGCTAGTAGTAAGGAAAATGATAGTTCAACCGCAGCCCACACTGTGAGCAAATTAAAGAACTATAGGAACTTAATTTAACCTAATGTAGGCCTATTCGACATCTATATGAACTTATTATAACCTAACTGTGGGCTTGTTTGGCGAGTGTGGGTCGAATAGAGCGCTATAGCAACTCAATTCAATCTAAATATGAGCAATTTAGAAGTTAGCTGATGTTAGCAAATCTATCGATTACAAATTGAGATCTGACACGTAAGAAGCTATATGCCAATCAAGAAGCTGTATGCCAACAATTGCCCTCCTATCCGCGGTCACTTAAGGGGGACCGGCTCTCCTGCATTCAATTCTCAACCAATGTCTTTCAAATTTTCAGCAACGATAGTTCCATTACCGGGACCGGCTCTCCTGCATTCAATTCTCAACCAATCTCTTTCAAATTTTCAGCAACGATAGTTGGTGATAAGTACTAGTAATTTGCTGAGTTTGAAAAATTTATTGCTTGGCTTGCAACTTACACAAGAGGGATAATTTCAAATTTTCAAAATGGTGTCACTCATTAACGGCTAAATAAAAGTAGCTCAAATTTTTCACAAATCTATAAACGGACCTAATGCAGGGGCACTTTTTTCCTTTTTTTTGATTTGTGCAATTTTGAGTATTTTGTAAATGTTCAAAAACTTTAGAAGTCGATATCTCACGGAATTTAAGGTTGAAACAAAAAATGAAAAAAGTGCCCCTGCGTACCTCTTTAATAAACGTACATGCAAAATTTGAGCAACTTTGGTCAAGCATTTATGAGAAAGTTAAATTGGAAAATTTCGCTCTAATTGCTTTTGTTTTGCACATATATTATGATTTTAATAAGTTGCGTAGTGCATTTTATAAAATAATAAACAAATCCAACACAAAAGCATCATGAAATATCCTTTAGAATTCATTTTCGAACTGCTAGTTTTTACTTTGCTAAACGAAATGAGAATGGTCAACGTAAATTTGCCAATTATTCAACCGCCTGTAACTTTTGATAGAAACCACGTGCAGAAGTGATATGCACATCGTTGTAAAGCTCTTTTTATGCTCTTTCACATAGTGCACTCGAATTAATAGTTTGGGGCTTTAATAAAATTTCGATTTTTTAAGCCATAATGGTAGCTAGCCAAGCAGATGGTCTCAGTTACTGAAATTTTGTCAAAACATGCCCCGCCAACCAAAGTAACTTCAGTTGGGATTTCTTTAAAATTGAGCAATCGGTCCAAATTTTACATCAATAATCCCGATAATGGAAGCGCCCCCTTAAGGTGGAGATTGGGCACATATTATTGGTTGACGGTTCAAATCAAGATGATAGGTATTTGATGAAACTTTCCAAAGTAAGTTCTTTTAGGTCTTTTCTTTTGTCTTTGTGTCTTTTCTAACACCCTCCGCGCAGTCCCGCTTCAAAACTACGACGTCACCGTTCAGGGTCGTTTTTGCAGTAGCTGCATAGCTATAATTAAATTCATTCGAAAGATATTGTTGATTTGCGCATTCCCCTTTTTCTTTTGCTTTTATTTGTTTTCTTAACGAAGACACGGCCAGAAGATCACGTGCTCCTGTTTTTCATCTTTTTGCGGTTTATGGTAGAATTGAGATTTTATGTGGGGACCCACTTTCCCCTAAGCTGAGTTAGGAGGCACCTTTGCTACTACCTCAAATATACACCTGAACGAATTTAGGAATTATTTTACCCCTTCAATTAGGAATTGCCGGTCACATTGTTTAGAAAACGCACTTTAAATCAAATAATCACTGTTTTATAATTGTTTTATTTTAGCGATAGGCCGGTTCCTAAATGCACTGTGTTTCAAAAATCAGGATTATTTTTAATAACTAGTGTGGAAATTTTCTTGTTTACAAAAGTTTAAAAACTTCGGAACGAATATGCAAATTAGAAATTCGGCATTTTCGTAATATGCAAGTTAGTTTTGACAATATAAAAGGGAGGGAATTTTTAACATTTTCGGTCATCTTTCATTGACTCGAAGAAAACATCCAATTTGGAAGAAATTGTATGGAGGAGCCGCTGAGGTTAGAGGTTGGTCATTGGGGTTTGTGTTGGGGATAAATTTATTGTACACGGTATTTCCTATCTTGTTTGTATAAAATTATGTTTCTGTGAAATAAACTCAATTTTGTTAGACTTTTTTCTTCACTTCAAAATCACACACTCATCACGAACCTCAGCAATATCTCTCTCTTACCAAATTCCCATACTAGTTATGGTGTATTTCAAGGGGAATTACCGGCTTCCCCGTTCTTTAAAATATGACGTGAATGCTGTTCTTAGCAGAGTTGTTTTTAGCATCGTTTTTGTAGTAATAACCACCTCAGATCTCTCAAACTTCTTAAACAGTGTAAAGTTTTCAAGATTATCAAAATTCACAAACTAAAGAATAAAAAGATGGGAACCAAAATTAATCACAAACAGAAAAAATTTGCATGGAATAACTAGTTGCTGATTGTTACAATCATTGTAGCCATTGGAAATACTAATCAATGATTTATATATTCCAAAAATTACTATTCCTATAACCTCATAAGACATGGATTTTTTGCGTAACATACTGCGTATGTCTGCGTATACTCCGTATAACAAAGTCAAAAACGCACCAAAACACGCAGCTCAAAAATTCGGTAGCTGGAATTTCATGAGTGCTATAAATTAGTTTCCTGGGTCAATTTACCGTTGTTTGAGGTCTGGTTTCTTCTGTCAGGTGCTACCGCCCCTCAACCCCCCCCCCCCCGCTTCCCTCTGAGGATTCTATATTATTACATAAATTAATGGCTAATGTGCTCTAGATTAATCCCTAGGAGGGTCTAAATTTGAAAATGTTCTTCAGCTTCCGGCCCTCCAGACGCCGTGACTTGGTTCTTTCACTCAAGTTAAAATGTTTATCAATTTCCGAGGTCAAATAAAATGTTTCCTGGCGCAAATCGTGAAACTAAAACCATGCGGGTACCTCTTTTTCCGCTTACAACTAAGTTCGTTTCGTGCTAACAAAAAATATAGTCAACTCAAACCCCCCATTTCAAAATTCTGGATACACCTGTGCGCGTGTGTGTGTGTGTGTGTGTGTGCGTGTGTGTGTGTCCGATGAGGGTCCTGGGAATTGCCAATTAAGGGAAATGTGCAAATATTAGACAAGACCAGACAAGAATTTACTTGACGGAAATTGAAAGTTTATTACTACAAAAACAGGTCACCTTAGCCCCCGCCCTCTTAAAAATTTACTGAGACCAACAGTTGCAAGTTTCAACTAAGAGTACTCACTGAATTAGAATTTACAACATCGGCTGGTTATTCATTCCACACATTCACCACACGCCAACTAAAAAAGGTTTTGGTTATCGAAAGTTTAGCCCTACACACTGGTCTAATACGCACATTATACCCTCTGCTCCTGCTATCTTGACAATATTCAAAATAATCGGAAAAATCAAGATCTTTCAGGTTCTTAACAATTCCAAAACCTAACACAATATTATTTATTCCAAAGTTTCTAAGTTCAATATATACAATCTTTCTGGATAAGTGCAATTATAGTATCCACTTAAACGTTTCATAAACGATCTTTGGACTCTCTCTACTTTATCTATATCTTTCAATAAATAAGGAGATCAAATTGGTGTAATATATTCTAGCAATGGCCTAACATAAGTTTTGAAACAGATCTATAATGAATTCAAGTTTTGTTGTTTCAAATGCTTGTAAAATTCTAGAAGAGAGTGTATGAGCGTTTCTACAATTCTTATTACAATCATCAGCCACTCTCTGATCCCCACACAACAGAGACGCTATTGACTTCGTCGAGAGCTTTCGCATCAAATTTAGGTTTAAAAACTCTGTGCTTCTAATAGTTAAGGTCAAACAGTTATGAGTAGCTAGGTTTGCGCCCACTCCCCAACTTTGTTTAAATCTAACAGCAAATTATCACACTGGCAAGACTTAGCACAAATAGTATACACCTTGCATCATCAGCAAATAACTCCACGGAACTGTACTGTCCAATTTCCGGCAAATTATTTACGTAAAACAAAAACAGAATTGGACCCAAGACCAATCCCTGTGGTATGCCACTTGTAACTGGCAAGCTTTCAGAATACAATGACTTTATGAGATAGATTCCTTAAACAGCATCTTATCTAGTCTAATATCAAACCGGATATTCCTTATCTTTCAAGTTTAAAAATTAGCTTTTCGTGAGGCATAGAATCAAAAGCACGAGCAGTAAATGGTCTGCGTTGACTTACTTTTATGGAGACCATGCTGATTCTTATTAATTAATTTATATTTTATAACGAAATGGTTTCCTGTATCGTGCAAACCACTGCTGTCAGATTAACTGGTCTATAGTTCGTAGGATCAGTACTGCGTCCTTTCCTTTTATAAATAGGCACAGCTGTTGCATTCTTCCACTGGTCAGGCAAAGTACCGGTTAGCATAGATGCACTAAATAAATACTACACAAAAAATGACAAACAGACGGCAAAATTTTCTTTAGTACATAAACAAGATAAACCGTCAGATCCACTAAATTTTTTATTGTTAATTTTCTTTAAAGCTTTCTCAATTCGAGCTGGTGTAATATCAATATGTTCCAATTATTGTACTGTTCGGTAAGGAAATTCCGGTAATTCTCCGTTATCCAACTGATACACAGAGGCAAATATAGAATTTAACATATTCGCTTTTCAACATCTGTTACAGCTGACACATTCTCCCTTGTAAGTACACCAATTCCATCTACTCCTTTGAATTTTGAGTTGACGCAATTACACCCACTGTCATATTTTAGTGGAAAGAAAGATTCTTTCTTTCTTTCATTTCTTTCTTTTTATTTTCTTTCTTTCTTTCTTTCTTTCTTTCTTTCTTTCTTTCTTTCTTTCTTTCTTTCTTTCTTTCTTTCTTTCGTCCTTAAAGAAAGAAGAGGGGGCAAGCGAAAAAGTTCTTGATATAAAGGTCAGTCCAGGCATTTGATTGACATTTGTTTTGAAAACCTTGGGTCTAATACACAGGGCTTGTGAGTATATGTGTGCGTAGTATAGTGGAAGAAGCTAAGTTTACGTCAATGTCTGTGTTAAACAAAAGGTACATAACAAATATCACAACATTGGGGCTAGGGTAAATTCAAATTATTGGGCTTTCTTTCTTTCTTTCTTTCTTTCTTTCTTTTTCTTTTCTTTTCTTTATTTCTTTAAAATTTCTTTTTCTTTGCACTCAAATATGACAGTAGCTGTATATAATCTCTTTTTATCACCAGAACGTACAATAGATTCCTCTTACCGTCGAACAGTCATTCTTATGGCGTTTTGAGGATTTTTTTGCTGCTTGCCTATAATAATTTCTGTTTCCAAAATTTGGGTTTTCACACGGGAAAAGATCAAATTGAATAGCAACTTGGCCTACAATTATGGATAGCTAGGTATAATTTAAGGAGAATTTTATGTTTATTTATTGCATAAATATCGAAATCCGTTGCAAATTGTGCGATCTGGTAATTGGTAATAGGTATCGGTGATATTTGAAACCAAAATCAGATTTTAGGGTCACGGGGACCCCGAATAAGTGGGATCCCCTCCCCAGTCTGTGTAGGTCGCCCTGCAATTAGGTGGCAGATGAGCTGCATCCATGGGACCCAAACATGGCTAATTAATAGTCATACTCACACCAGCAGTCACTTTCTAGCAGCATTATGATATCAAAGTTGATATGCGGAGCATTTACTATGCATTAATATTCTGATATTGTGGAGCATTTACGATGCAAGCTAGAGGGTTGTCACTTACTAGACGTGTTTTACACAAATATACCCAGGGAAGGTTTTTTAGTTGCCCCGATTGCTGTTTTCTAGCTGAAGTGGTCGCTTGCCAAAGTTAGGAACAGTAGGCAAAATCCAGGTTCCGCATACATTTTAGTTAACGAAGAGAGGTTTCATAATAATTAAAAAAGGGTTCCCAGCTATTTGATAGTGGAATCGAATGATGTGAAATATATGAAATTTTAGATAATATTGTGCCTAAAATGGCACTTAAAACTTAGTTTCCCATAATAGGCTCAGTGAGGTACAATTAACTTTTTCATTTGGTGAAATTTAATTTTTTAATTAGAAAATTGCCCCTTTGGTTACCTTTACGTGTTATCCAAAATGTCGCAAAATTCCCCCAGATTCCTGCAACCACAACTTATGGTCAGTTGGGGGAGGGTAATATTTAGTTTTCTTATTAATCTCGACTCCAAGTGGTCATACTGCCCGGCCATCCCGGGACTGGCCTATACTGAAAATAGCGAGCTTCTAGACGTTTCTAGAAGCTTTAGCGCAAAACACCGCTGTCACCGGCCAGAAAGAAGAATTGAAATCAGCACCTAACTCCACACGATGAGGGCCATTTGAGCGCATTATGCTCCGCCAAAAACATCCAATTGGCATGCAGATTTTTAGGGCTATTTAGACGGTCTTTCGCCTTAAATTTTTAAAATTCTGTATTCGCTATTTTTAAACGGAACCCTCTGTCTTGTAAGACGTGTTGGCCTTTTCCGCTATTTTTTATTTTATATAAATTTTTCTTTGCAGAACCCCCTGTCTTCTAGGGCTTATTTGCCCATTCCCCTTTTTCTTTTGCTTTTATTTGCTTTCTTAGCGAAGACACGGCCAGAAGATCACGTGCCCCTGCATTTTATCTTTCTGCGGTTTATGGTAGAATTGAAAGTTTAAGTGGGGACCCACTTTCCCCTAAGGTGAGTTAGGAGGCCCCTTTGCTACTACCTCAAAGATACACTTGAGCAAATTTAGGATAGACTGTCCTAGTGTAATGTGGGTAATAGCGTCCCCGCTATCACCCCCCTTCCAAGTCCTTTCCCAAGTCCCACTTTCGCTGTTTTTCCTAAAAACTCCCCCAAAATCCCCCAAATTCCCCGTAAATATTGTATTATTATAATTGTTGGGAAGCCCGATGATTATGTACTATTTTGTATGTAAAATCCCCCCTAAAATATTGTGCAGTGCTAACTTTATGCTCATTTCTTGAAAATTATTTAAAACCACCTATTTCTGAGCGTAAACTTAACATTGCACGTATTTTCATTTCTGGTTAGCTTAGGAAGATAGACCCTCCCGTTCCCAACGCATAACAAAATTCTCCTTGAATGATTACATGACCTTTTCCGTCAGTTGGGAGTTTTGTCAAGTCACGGAGCGGTCGGTTTCCTAGATTGGGGCCCCACCCTTTGCAATCCTACACCTAAAGCGTAAGTGCTTATTTTTTGCTTTCTTCTTTGAAAATTTCTTTTAACCCACATTTTCTAAATCCCTTTTTTGGTCCTAATCCCCTGTCAATTTGTTTTTCCCTTTTAACTCCTAACTTCCCCCTCCCCCTTTCCGTCCTAACTTGGGGGGTTGCCCCCGTTCCCACTGGGTCTAACTTTACTAGCTAATCCTCCCCCTTCCCGGTCGTGTTGTATTTTCCATCTATTCCCCTCTGTTGCTGGTTCCCTTCCCCTCTGTTTATATTCTCTTTGGTGCCCTTTCTTGTCTGTTTTGCAGGTAGCCCGCTATTTTGACTGTCCTATCTGGGTAGCCCGGAAGGAATTCCCTGTTGTATTTGCCCTGAGTTGTCCCATTAAATCAGCCAGTTTGTCTTTTGCCTGCTTAATTTAATTGTTACTAATAAGCTTTAACTAGATTTTGATCTCTTGTTCTAGCTAGGCAGAACTCTGGGGTTAGCCCGGAGTTGGTTTATATCCTAGTTTAATTTGTGTGTGGGTTTCCCCATTTTGTTAGGCGCCCCGTTGGCGTCCCCCAAAAATTATCTGTTCTCCCTTGGCGAGGCAAGTCGGTCGGAAAGAGCCGCCTGGACTAAAGATCTCCACCCGCAGTCGCTGGTCAGCGTTCTTGCGCACGGTCCCCTTGTAAAATTGGGTGCGTGAGCTCAGCGGTTAAAATCCCTAGCTCCCCATATTTTACACTAGACTGTTATTGATGACAGGCTAAGGAGCAAACTAAGCAAATCAGCATGAAAGGGGGGGGCAGAGTATTATATATACATACATATATATATATATATATATATATATATATATATATACGTTTATACATATATGTAACAGCGTGGCCGTGAGAAGGGGCGTAAAGTCTAGGATTTCAAGGACAACCTGTACACCGTCAGCTCTATTTATTAGCAGGGTCCTCCTGGAAGGAACGGGTTAAACACTAGCAAGTATATAATATATATGTACATGTCAGAATGGGCCCCAGGAGAGGCGTTAGTTATTAGTTAATATTAAGGGTCTCTTGGGTAGCGTGAAGCTTCCTGCAGCCATGGGTAACTGAGGAAGGTTTGGAATCTGAGGGTGATGAGTCTGAGGTTGCTGGGTTAGCTGATCAACGGCGTGACGCAAAAAGAGTCAAGCTGAGTTATGGGATTTCGCTGTCGCAATTGGGCAAGGAATGTAGGGTCCACTACACTGAGGTCTGATTGGACTCGACGGAGTTCAGCACCGACTTGCTGCAGTCGTTGGTCAAGTCCACTGTCGAGAACTGTTAGCCGGTTTTCCAAGGATGACAAGCTAGAACTGAGGCTTTGGATATTTGTGCGGTCTTGTTGAATTTGATAGGCTTGTTGCCGCAGATGGGTCTGGACTTCTTCTGGGGACAGAAGACGATATTGAGGATCCTTCGACGCTTTAGCTGAGGCGGATGTAGAGGTCGATGTGGTTGTCGTTTGCTGAGATTCAGCAGCTGAGCTAATGGTGGCAATTGGTGCAGATGTAGTTGGAGTAGCAATGGTAGCGGATGCAGATGTGGTTGCTGCTTTTCTCTTCGGTGGTGGGGTCCGTTGCATGCACGTTGAACTGGTCGGACGGACGCTTATCCCACCGCTGCCACCAAATGTAACAGCCGTGAGTGGGGGCGTAAAGTCTAGGATTTCAAGGACAACCTGTACACCGTCAGCTCTATTTATTAGCAGGGTCCTCCTGGAAGGAACGGGTTATTAACACTAACAAGTATATAATATATATGTATATGTCAGAATGGGCCCCAGGAGAGGCGCTAGTTATTAGTTAATATTAAGGGTCTCGGGAGAGACACAGCTTAGTTAAAACAATGAGAGGGCTCTGGGAAGAGCACGGAGAAATACTATTGGCATCCAACCGGACGGAAACATGGCTGTTACAAATGCATGGTGTTCAATGACAGCTATAGTAAGTCCGCCATAGTTAGCGAAGTTAGGTTGCGGCGGTTAGCGCACATCCGCACTCAGAGTCGAGCAATACTGTACTGAACCCAAAAATACAGAAAAGCCTAGTTTTTAAGGGGTGAAGTTTAACAAAAAGAACTAGTGAAGGACAAAAAGAAGTAGGACGTGACTAGTTGTTTAACAAAAGAACCAAGTAGTGACAACTGGGACGTACACTTTAAAAAGCCTTTGAAAAACCCAGTTGTCGTTACAAATTTAAAAGTAATAAAGAAAAAGGATGTAAAGTACAAAAGGTACGAGTTATTAAAGAAGGGTTGAAAGGAAGGGTTGAAAAGAAGGTTTTTAAAAAGGATTTTAAAAAGGAAAGAATTAAGGAAAGAATTTTTTAGTGGTAGGGGGCTAGTCGTCACACACACACACACACATATATATATATATATATATATATATATATACACATATATATATACACACACACATACATATATATATATGTATATAGATATATATATATATATGTAAGAGGATCTTGAGAAGTTAGCAAGTTATATGCTCAACGTGTAAATTAGACTGTGCTAGACTGTCATTGATGACAAGCTAAGGAGCAAACTAAGCAAATCAGCATGAAGGGGGGGCGTGCAGAGTTCTTAGACTGTCAAGCAGGCCTTAGCCTGTCATTTCTGTTAACCTGTTAAGCCTGCGTATTTGAGTGTATAACTTCAAAGAAACAGTGCCGCTTTTTGCTTGGTGACAGACTAGTGCGATACGCACCAATTGGTTGCCAAATTTTTCACTAGGTGGCCTGCTGCCGTTTCGAGCCTGATCCTCCAAAGTGCTCCAAATCGTCTGGAATTTCTACAGAATATTGCTGGGATATATATGTCAACGTAATATTGTGAAACCAGGGATTTCGCGAAATCCCTGAAAATTTCAGGGATTTCAGAGAATCCCTAACATTTTCAGGGGGACTGTGAAATTCATGTTAAAACCTGTTTATTTCACGGTTTCCCTGAATGATTAAGGGATTTCACAGTATCCCGTGTCACTTTCAGGGAAATTGTGAATTTTTATTTAGTTGAATTCCATGTTTGTTTTCTCATTTTATTTATTTAAGCTTAAGAATGGTATTTTGAAAGAATATTGATACAAGTTTATTCAAAGATATTTGATACAGAGCTTTTTAGTTAGGTTAGTTTAGACTGTTTAGTTGTAATCTCGCGGTAGAATAGTTGAGTAAGTTCTTTCAAGTTTCTACTTGTTGCGGCAAGCTGATGACTCGTGACATTTGCTATTGCAAAGCATGCCTCTTGCCTTGCATTTGCAGCGCTTAGTTTCGCATTGCTTCCATATATTCAAGCAGTTTATTTCCACATGAAGCCATTAGAAATTTGCTTTGCTCGCATTCTTTTTCTTACTTTTATACTTTTTCTTAGCAGGTGATGCTTTCTTAATAGTCTTTTTCTTGTTTTTTATTGGAAACATTGTGTTTGGAGACTTCATAATTGTAACACTTTTAAGCTTTTAAAATTATTTCAATTAGTCCCACTTAGTTCCTCACTTGCCGTAAGCCGTCAGCTGTAAATCGTAAGCCTGTAAGCCGTCAGCCGTCAACTGTAAGCTGTCAGCCGTCAACTGTAAGCAATTAAGCCGTCAGCCGTAAGCCTGAAGCCTATTAGCGGTCAACCGTAAGCCGTCAACCGTCAGCCGTAAGCTGTCAGCAGTAGGGTGACACCTATGTGGGTTGCAAAGCAGTCGTCAAATATAAAACTCAAAAGTGGTTACACAATATGTTGTTGTTGTTGTTGTAGATGCCGGGCTTGTCGACCGATCGGCCATATGAGGATACGTATCCACACATCAGCACACGTCTTCGCATTCGTCAGACCGTGCATCCAAGACAGTATAGAATGGGTGGGCTGACCAGCTCGGAAGCACAACTTAAGGACAGGGGATTGACGAATGTGTTAATTCGACATGACGGATATCATGCCCCCGGACTATGTATAATCATTTCGCGCCGTTGACCAGACGGATGCCAAGGGGCACCTGCGGGGATTTCCATTATGATGGGGTCCGTGTCCGTCGGATTTCTCATGGAGGCGAATTCTATTGCTCCACTTTTAAAGTATCATCTTCATCTTCATGTTCTCGTTACTGTTCATATCAACTTCATGTTACACAATATCATCTTGATCCACCCAAGAGTTCATGGGTGTAGGATATCCTAACCATTTGACAAGATACTGCACTTCGCCACCATGTTTTCGCTTTTTTAAAATGTTCTCAGCTGTATAAACGTTGTCAGTTTGTATAATTTTTTGTAATTCTGGTTCGTAAAAGGTTCCAACAATTTCTTCACGGTTAGCATCTTGTATTTTATAAACAACTGGATCACGAGGAATTTTCGAACTAATTGAAAAGATTTCCTTTGTCCACGGAGGCAAATAGCCCTTCTGAAAAACCCCCACTTTCCTTTATTCTAACCCTTAAATTTATACTGTATCGTTCGATATGTTGGAGGAATAATTTTGTTTTGACTTCATCTTCGTTTGTCTCAATAAGCTCAACTGACTCCATCGGTATACTTGGATGTTTTAAATTATTGTAGGATGTTACCAGATCTTGCAGAATATCAACATAACGCCAAGAATTGCAGTGTGTAAATATTAATAAATTTTCCCTTTCAGAGTTCTAAAAACTCTCTCCGCAATAGCCGCCTTAGTATCAGGATTTTGGCTGGTATAATACTTATGCGTTTTTCAAATAAAGTTTCATCGCTCGCGTAAGAAAGTCACAAAAAAATCGTGACATTACGTTACCCGTTAACGGAATGTCCGGACATTTTTGTGACTTTACGTTTATGAGCATTAATAATACCTTTCTTCGAACAGTAAGCTTTAAATTTTTAATTAAAAAGTCACCTCCTTTATCCGTCATTAAATTGTGCTTAAATGTCCGTCATTAAATCGGAAAATGCCGAAATAATAGATTCCGGCTTTTTATCCTTTACAAGGGGTGCCCACAAAGATTTACTAAATGTATCAATGACAACTAAAATATCGGGTCGGAAGAATCAGCAAGAATTTTTCGGGTCGGAGGTGCTGTAGTGACAATCTTAGTTTCGTTTGTTCTTTCATTTGCCATAGATCATCTATTTCTTTGATAATAGTTTATTTTATAATGACCATAAGCAGAACTAGACTCACCATCATCAAGCAAGTATCGCAAATCATAGTAACATAACAAACTAGTTTTGTTCAAATGTAGACTATACAATTGATGTAAATTACTTCTAATCAAAATTTACGCAAAGGATTTACATAATCAGCATGAGCAATACATGTCTTTACAACATTCTTTTTTATACCTTTTGCACGTTTTTTATTAATACCTTAGCAAACAAAACTATACATTTACGTAGGCCGCAAATACACTAACAGGGCTACCAGCAGTCTCGTCCATCTTCTTACCTTCACCCATTATCTTACCTGAAACTTTTTATTTAGATTACGATAAAGAAATGAGATTGAGGGTAAGCAGCTTGTAGCAAATAAATTAATATCACTATACATATCTTATTTGTTTGGATATAATAACATAATGAATCAGTATCTGTAAGTAATAAATTCACATTTGCACCATACTTACGGACAATGTAGTTATAGTGGAAATTGTATATAAGATATTAGACAAATCAAGAACACTGAATCCAACATAAATTGGTTTTCATAACTTTACAGAATCTCCATTCATAGACACGGTATTCTTCAGAAAATATAGTGGCTCGATTAGATCCTGGCTTAGCAAACAATTTAGTAAATTTATGTTCAGTTGTTACAAGTTGGATTGATTGGTATGCTGTTAAATGTTCCATTGTTTTGCCGAAAACGGCATTGTTCAACAACTTAAAAACATCCTTTTAGAAGTCGCTTTTAACAACTTTTCGCCTTTCAGAATTGAACTCGATGTATGGTTTCATCCAAAGGACGTTTTTCAAAACGAAGGACTCGATGAATTCTTGAGTGATTTTGAGTGATTTGAATCTTGGGACCCTGTTTAAGGTACAGTCGGAGTTGCGGTAATGAAAAATATAATTGGTTTTAGTAAGAAGATTAGGGCTAACTTTTCAACTTTTAACAGGGTCGTTCATTTTCTTCACAAAGAGATTGTGCATACGGACTCAACATTTTTCCAGTAATCTGTAGCTTTTCAGGTGCTAGCGGGTAGTCGTTATGGGAATCGTTGAGATTTGAGGGATAGTCAAAATCTACCTCAAGAACATAAACACTTATTTGATTGTCAGTTTGATCGAACCAGTTAATAACATCTGTTTCTTGTCGACTAAGCCAGCGAAAATTTTTAACTAGTTAGGTAGTTTTTAACCATTGTCCATCCATACAAATTGTTAACGTCCAGATACATGATCTAAGACGTTGAATTAGAAGATTAGAAGGATTAAAATCAGAAATCACAGGGCTGTTGGCTTTGATAAAGCGGTGGGAATTCATGAAAATGGCTTTATGCCTTGCTCATAGAACAAGTACGTCGATCTCGGTTGTCGTCGTTCTGAATATTTATAATTGCATGTTTTCTGGTTAAATATTCAGGAAGCTGAATATAAAGTGATCCTTTCAATGGTCGGTACCGCTTTCCGCTTTATCCTGCTACGCTTCAGCGCAGCAGGTCTACTATAATCGGTTTTGATGTATGATTTGCACATGCTTGCACGCTTTCCCATACGAATTTGTATAAAAACTGTGTACTAAGTGTATTTACTGTTACAAACAGGATTTACAAATGGATAGTTTAATTAACTAACCAGTTTTGCAGCGAGCACTTAAGTTTATCTTATAGTTAAATCGCTAGCATTGTCAATGTAAAGACCAACTATGAAAAGAAATTCCGAAAATGTTTATTAAAATAAAGTAGTTTTGCTAAAGAAATCGAAAAAATCGAAGCTCAAGAAATAGAAGTCTTATGCTTCTGCTTAATAAACATGGATCTTGATAAAATTTTGCTTCCTCAAAATCTAAGAATTGGTTTGCAATTTTGACAAGGTTGCACATTTTATTTATTAATTTCGCATTAAGTCACCTAATTTTCGTTATGGTGCATGCCCTTCGCAAATTTTGCAAGTGAACTAAATCTTTTCGGCAAGCATCGCCCTTTCCAATGAGGAACCCTAATATACAGACATAAAAATATTTATATACTCGCAGCAGGTCTTTATTTACTGTAAATATGGTCAAAACAGGTTCATTTTGCACAAAATTCTTGCTTGTAAATGTTTACTATGCAAATGCGATTTGTCACCTTTTCTTAAGGGTGCAGCGTCAGTAGCCCCATGATTGCACTCTGTAGCATCCTCGGACTACAAGGTCCCATATTGCAATCATTGCTTCTTTTGTATTTTTGCTTGATTTACTAAACTTGTACCTGTATGTATGCCTGTATTCTGGCAATAGACATAATATAACATAATGTAAGACCTTTAATTGTTTGTAATGTACACAATTACACGTTACGCTTTCAAATGAATGTTTCTTACTGAATGTACAGTTGTATGAAACAATTATCTTATTTTTGCTGAGCTATCCTAAACTGTCATTTTCAAAGCTTAAAAATGAATACAAGTATATAATAAATAAAAATTTAAAATGAAAAAGTCAAACAATGATCCTTTCAAATACATATTCCAGTTAACTATTTCCCCCTATAAAACTTAACTAATTTATCTCAAACTTGATTGATAACATAGCTAAAGTATTATATATAGGCAGTGTAAGCTTAAGATGTAAGCTTATGCTGAATTAACGAAAACTTTTTGATCACTCTAGTTTCCCCTTGGAACACTTAAAACTATTATCATAAATAAAAGCACTAAAACTATTACCAATCAATCAGATATGTTTTGGAATGCACCCACTTAAGGTTGTGATTCCTTTTGGGCACATATTGTTATTTGGCGGCGTAAATCAAGATGAAATTTGATGAAACTTTCCGAAATAAGTTCTTTTAGCGCTCTAACACCCTTCGCGCAATCCCGATTCAAAAATTCGAGATTTCCAGTCAGAGTGGTTTTTCCCAATTTCTGAACGTTCGACAGCAGCTATACAGCTATGACCATATGCATTTGAAAGATCTCATTGAGCTTCATATTTTTGCTTTTTAAAGCAACGTTCTAGCTTTTCTCTACCGTGACATATAGCCGATTTTCTTGTTTTGGCGTCGAAAACTTGTCATTTTTGCAGAAATTAAATAATCCAACATTTCTTGAACTACGCTAGCCGTAAAATCAAACTAAGGGCGTCGATCTGAAGGTCTCACAGGGACAAATTATCCGACGCATGATCGTCTTCCAATTGCTATCCTGTAGGCTGCTATCATAAAAAATGTAGTTTTTGCATAAACACGACCAATTTTTTCCAAAGATTGTGGAGCATTCACCATGCAAGCTGGAGGGCTGCTACTGAACAAAAGTGTTCTGCTCAAATATACCCAGGGACAATTTTTAGTTGCCCCGATTGCTGCATTCTAGCTAATGTAATTTCTTGACAAATTTGGAAAAAGTAGGCAAAATACTGGTTACGCACACATTTCAGCTTATTTCTGTATAACGAAGAGTGATTTCACAATAAATAAAAAAACGTGCCCAGCTATTTGATGGAGGTATCTAATGATATAACCGATGTCTCGCGAAAAAATTTACTTGAGTCTGCAAAAAATCTGGAAAATTATACTTCTTCTAAAATGTGTTAAAAATATTTTGGAAAAGCAACATTTGTTTCGTGGCATGCATCGAAAAGAAAAAATGTCAAGCTACATTTTGATAAAAAATGGCTTCTTAACTCCAAGTAATGAATGAGTAACAATGCCGCAAATTTTATGTGACCAAAGGGAATCGCCACCTTAAAGCTTGAGCTATATACAACTAGAAGTTTGCTAAAGTTAGCAGCAAGAAAGCTATTTCCTCAAATTCATTAGTAGTTTAAAGTAACTCTAACTCTCTCCTGAGTCTTCAGCTACTACAAAAACTGATACACAACACGATGCTTTAAAGACCAAGACAGGATTACAGGTACAGAATCGGAGCAGAATCACAAGCACAACTTGACTCTTTAGGAATTAGCACCAAGACTAACTAACAAAATAGAATTACAAAGTTGCCCTTTCCTGGCTACCGTAAGACTTTGGCGATTACGAAATACCCAGCAATTTATCTCAAATCCAGAAAGTTTCCAATTTTCTTTCCAAGAATCTTTTAAGGTAATCTATCTTGCTTCTCTTTTCCAGCCTTCAATTGACGTAAGACAGCTTCTAGAACTTTCTATTTTCTGGCAAGTTGATAAACTCAAGAGCCCAAAACCAATTTCCAATTCTAACTAAACTACAAATCTTTTGGCCAGTTTTCTATCTCTAACTTTGATAGAAAGAGAAGGAACAATTCCAAGTAAGAACCTAAGTTGGTCAAAGCTAACACACACTAGATCCAGTACAAGACAATACAGAGTTACTAACTACATAGACAAGAACAATTTTACAGATTATTTTATTATTAACTAACAATACAACAATTAATACATATACCAAGAGTACATAATCTATAGGAGTGTGACAACAGGCAAGCTCTCTGTTGTCAGCTCTAGGTTCCTGCTATGTTTGCTAACGGCTGACCCTCCCCACAAACGTGTATGCTCACTTCAAAGAAGTTAGCACGCTATCTTTGCGTTTTGAAGCTCGAAGCAGACACAAATGGGACGCACGCAGGCGTTGTGTTTTCGAGCTTTAACACGTAAAGATACGGCGAGTGAGCGTACAGAAACGTGTACTGGGTACACATTTGTGTGGGGGTCACTAGGTACACGTTTGTGGGGGGTCAGCCGTTAGCGTGCAGAGCATGTACCTGAGCTGATAACAAAGAGCTTGCCTGTTGTCACACTCTTATATATTATGTACTCTTGTATATACTAACTGCCTAATGTTTCTACCGTATTCCTTAGCTCTGGCTATTTGTTACCTAAGATTCTTTATTTAGCTTTTATGTTTGATTAAGGCAAGAGGTTTCATTAATTTACCTAAATCTTTTACCCAAGTTTAATGTTGATATCATTTTACCTAATAGTTTTTCCTAATTGTATATATTAACTAGGTATTAATTGCTAGATCTGCTACAATATATCATAGACAGATTCATCTTGTAGCAGAGTTACTTTTCTAACTGAATTGTTCAGTGCGGTACGGGAGAATAAGGTTATCTGTTTAGGCAGTTTTTCCATTGGTTTTTCCATTGGTAGACGTCTCTTCCTGTTGTGAGCTTTCTTATGTTCATTCACATTCTCGAGTGTTTAAAAAAATTTTCCACAATGGGCACATGCAAGAGCTTTCTTCCGTTCATGTACTTATCTTGCCTGACGATTCAGAGTCTTTTTCTTTTTGAAAGAATTTTAACAAATGTAGCACTAAACAGTAAAACAGACAAATCAATGCAGAAAATATACAATCTGAAAGCTAGCTGAAATATAAAATAACGAAAATGCTGAAAAGCAACAAATTCAAGGTTTCAGTACACTACCCGAAAGAGGCAAGCCTTAGTATTTTGTAAGCCAGACAAATTCATATACCCATCTTGCATTTTTGAAAAGCAAACACTAGTTATCATAGTTATTCCATTTGCTGGGTAAGACATTTGTCAATGTTAACTTGGAAATTGGATTATGAAGTTACTTGCTCTCGAATAGTTTCCCTTAATGACAGTACCCTATTCCGACATAGCTTCAGGTTCGGGTCCAACGCTAGTTGTGCTCCTCAAAAGCTCTAAAGTTTTATGAGTAAAGCGCCGGGATGGATCTTCCACCTCTGCTATGAAGATTGCCGACTCCTGCCACTAAGTCAAATGCTGCAGCGTGCAAAATGCACAAAGGCGCTGTTGCCACAACGGAGTCATTCCTTTTGCAGTTTCCTTAGGGCTGCAAAAGTGTTTTAAGGCATGGCTGCACTTGGGAACGTAATGCTGTAAAATTCTTGCAAGCTTTTCAACGAGCAACTTCCACGGTGGGTGGAGCTCCTTCTGGCTATGTCAGGTTCCTTTTTATTTCCACACTGCTGGACATGCTACTGCTCTTTCTGCAGCAGATTCCTGTTCGTTTTGGAGCCGATCTCAGGTTAGATTGCAAGAATTTTACACCATGTCAGACAAGTTAGTTTCAGACAAATTCCTGACATGCTTTTCAGTTGAATGTTTCAGTCTAATGTGTCTCGTCATGTCATCTTTCCGTGAAAATGTGAATCAACAAAGCTTGCACTCGAAAGAGGTCATTTGAGCGCGTATAGAATTTCTAAACAAGCGAGCACTATTACACTACTATATAACAGCTCTGACCAATCACATTCAAGCTGACAAAGTATTTCACAGTTTTAATCCAATCAAAAAATACTGACTAAGCATTTATGTCATGCTTATAAATTTTTATGACTTCAAGTTAATCACAAACAGAAATCAGATAGGAGCTGCATTGAATATTTGCTAAGATGAACGTTTCAATGGATGTATTTGAAAAACATACTAAAACCTCAAGTTCACAAGGGGGAGAGTTTGATGGAAATAAAAACCGCATAATTAAGCTAATCAATGAATGTATAAAAAGTCCGCATCAAAAGAGAAAAGATTATTGGGAAAGCCGGCCCACCGTTCATGTTCTTCTATGAAACTTTAGCTTCTGAATTGGATCAAACAAGGATAGCAAAGTGAGCAAATGCATTCGGGTAAGTGAGCACCTACTATTGTTTTATAATATTTATGGCGTTATACAATAAGTTATGTAATTTACTGCAGTTTCATTGTTTTCAGGTTGTTTATTACTACAATGAAGACTTCAGTTGTTTATTACTACAACGAAGACTTCATCATCACAGCTTATCCTATATAGTTGCTCTTCAGAGCACAGACTTTACTGTGGTTTACTGTATGTTTGTATTTATTAATAAAGTAGCAATAAAGGGTTGGCTTTTTATATCATATTAGCTTTAAGGAATTCATAATCGTTGGGACTCAGTTAAGATTTGTTTTATATTGATTCTCATATGTTCAGATTCCCTAATTAAAACGTGAGAGCATGTAATTAGAAAAGCAATCCCTTGACCACGCCACTTTTTCTGAAATATTTACTCATGCTAAAGCGTCTAAATTCTCAGCTCAGCAACAATTAAAATTGAAGCGTTAGATTCGAAATATAAAATCATTCATCAGTTGTCAGGCAGGTATTAGTTTGCATAATTTTCTGACTAGTTTACTTTATCAGTGTCCAAAACGCGCTCCAGCAATTGCTATATAAGTACAGTACACGCCAAAATAAATTGCCGACTAACAAAAGTGATTTGAAGTCAGTGACATTGTCATTACAAATCTTTGTTTTAAACTTGCCTTTTATGTAAACAAAACGTGTCATCAGATGTTAGTGACCTCCATAAAATTTGTCAGTGAATCGGCAATTTATTTTGGCGCGTACTGTAGAGGTTCATCTCTCATTCTTCATTCTCTTCTTCATTCAGTTTTCTCATCTCTACCTTTTCTCTCTATCTTCTCTTGTCGGACCAAATCCAAGACCTCTCCAGCCACGTGCTCAGCCGCGTTTCTGAAGCTTTGACCAAGCATGCTCTGGAATTAAACAAACCTGTCCTGCCCCTCCTCCTACCCCAGAATCTTGTGTCATCTGCCATGAGGAATCTCCTACATGCAACTTCGACGGAGAAAAGTTCGATGGGTACTTTGTGGGTGGGTATCCTCATCCGGTAAGTATTTTGTTATTTCGTATTTAGTAAAACCAAGACACTCTTAAGCTATCATCTTGAAATCATGTATTATGTTAACAATCAAGTTAACTCGGGACCCCCCTCCTCCGGAACCACACGCTTTCATATAAGCGTGTGTTTGCTCGCTGATTCGCCCATTAGCCTAAGGCTTACTGTAGGTAATTTATTAGTTATTCTAATTAATTAATTATAACTGTAATTAGGTGTATGCAATTAAAAAACTAATTCGACAACTTTGTAGCATTTTTTCAGCCCTTTCTAATGATATAAATATTGTTTCACACTACGTTCCTTCGAACTTTTGTATTATGATAGCTTAAGAGTGTCATACTCTTACCTACCATACACTCTTGGTAAAACAATATTTATAGTATTATTACGAGCAAGTTTCTTGTAGGACTCACAGGTGCGGGGAGATTATACCAAGCAATTACTAAATATAAAAGCCAATTTACTGAAAAAATGCGGAAATCCAAAAAAAACTGAAATTATGTTTACAGTTTAAAGCAATAGTTACTTTTGATAAAAATTCTTACACATTGCCTTGCTTATTGTTTAGCTTCCTGCGGATCACGTGGCGGCTGCAGCTGGAATAACCATCAACGAGAAGGCGGGGTATGTTCATTTCATTTACAAAAACTAAAATCATTTTACAATTTAACTGATTTACAACTAGATGTTCTTCGCTTTTAATTAAAAATTTCTTATGTTACTCTCTTTATCACTAGAGGACCTTCACACAATATTAAATTTATTCTTTAAACAGCACATAAAATTATACTCAAGGTCGTCTGTAATTCCCAAAATTATGTGAATCCTTAATTAGAACACAAAATTTCTACTCGTTTAATATGTCGTTTAAATTAAATTACGCTCAAAGTCGTCCTTTATTTCAACGTTTCCTTTAATTAGAACATAACATTTCGTATCTTTTGATATGTAACACAACAGGTGTTCTATACGCCAAATAGAAAAGCTATGTAAAGATTTGGCCCCAGAGACTGGATAGATGGCGACCAAAACCCTTTACTGGGGTGCTGTGCGCTATAGACTGGACACGCAACCTGGACTGGAGATGATTTCCAGGCCGACCTCGACAAGCCTCGCCAATTAGGAACACCAATTATTCGTGAAACCTAACTCACTCCCACTACGTTACCCCAAAACCTAAGCCTTAGATACCCTACTTACCGAACTAAAACAACTAAACCTTAGCTATAAAACACTAGGCCAAGTGGCCGTGATACAATATTTAATATAGAATTGGAGGGGGGACTTACAGATTGTTGATCCAAGGAATACAGGAAAATATCATATAGCATAAAATATCCAATAATAGAATGCAGTGAATATAACTGGCCCCGATAGCAGATTTTGGGTGACCCCCACCCAGCCTATCACCAGATTGGGTGGTCTTTACTTGTCTAACCCGACGTTCAAGACACTAGGGGACCCCAAAAATCCAGTAAAGAAAACAGGAAATAGCATATAATTTATACCAGAGAGACTCGAAAAAACCGACTGTCCAAAGTAAGCGCAAACATAAGACTGACTGGCCTTTTTAAAAGTAACGAAAGAACGTGCAATCACGCGATCACACGTGACTTGGCCAGCCAATCAAATTTTAGATAGACTTTTGAGAGAATTTCGAAACCAAAATGACAAATTGCTGATCTATCTTTGCAAAAAGACATACAATTATAACATTTCAAACACAAATTATAGGCTATCGGGGCAATTTTCACAAAAACTAGATGCATAAGTTCGGGCTAATTTTTGATGGAGAATCTTTTAAGATAGTAATAAAATATGACAGTAGGGCATCACCGCCCTACTGTACAGCTACACGCATTCCATTGTCAACATTTTCTTTGATTAGAACACAAAATTTTCAGTCGTTGAATATGTCGTGCAGCATGTTGCATAGCTGCTACAGACTTCTTTAATTACAACATAAAATTTCAAATCGTTTGATATGCTGCACAATATGCGTGGCCCTTTAAATAAGAGTACTCTTAATGCCTTCCTTTAAGGTGGTGATTCCCTTTGGTCACATAAAGTTTGCACCACTATTACTCATTCATTACTTGGAGTTAAGAAGCCATTTTTATATCAAAATGTAGCTTAACATTTTCTCTTTCTAATGAATGCAATGAAACTAACTTCAGTCTTTGGAAACTATTTTCCTGGATTTTCGAAGTTCTTTAATTTTCCAGATTTTTTGCAGACTAAAGTAAATTTTTTCGTGAGGTATCGGCTACATCATTCGATTCTACTATCAAATAGCTGGGGACCCTTTTTTAATTATCATGAAATCACTCTTCGTTATGAAGAAATAAGTTAAAATGTTTGCGCAACCTGAATTTGGTCTACTTTTCGCAACTTTAGTAAGCG
Source organism: Trissonchulus latispiculum (assembly GCA_030248195.1). Lineage (NCBI taxonomy): Eukaryota > Metazoa > Nematoda > Enoplea > Enoplida > Ironidae > Trissonchulus > Trissonchulus latispiculum. Next base: position 40,306 of record JASAND010008711.1, read on the forward strand.
GCCACTTTAGCTAGAAAGCAGCGATCGGGGCAACTAAAAAAGGGTCCCTGGGTATATTTGTGTAAAACATGTCTAGTAAGTGGCAACCCTCTAGCTTGTATAGTAAATGCTCCACAATCGCTGGAAAAAATTTGGTCATGTTTTTGCAAAAACTACATTTTTTATGATAGCAGCTCACGGGATAGCAGTTGGAAGATTATCATGCCTCGTATTATCGGCCTTGACGAGACCTTCAAATCGACACCCTTAGCTTAATTTTACGGCTTGCGTAGCTCATGAAATCGTGGATTATTTGATTTCTGCAAAAATGACAAGTGTTCAACGCCAAAATAAGAAAATCGGCTGTGTCTCACGCTAGAGAAGAGCTAGAAAGTTGCTTTCAAAAGCAAAAATGTAGAGCTCAACGAGATCTTTCAAATGAGTATTGTCACAACTATGCAGTTGCTGCTCGGCTGTCAGAAATTGGAGAAAACCGTCCTGAACGGAAATCTCGAAATTTTGAAGCGGGATTGCGCGGAGGGTGTTACAACACCAAATGAACTTATTTTGGAAAGTTTGATCAAATTTCATCTTGGTTTGTGCCGTCAACCAACAATATGTGCCCAAAAGGAATCACCACCTTAACATAAATTTCCAATCTTTGGATATGTTTCACAACTGATGTTCTATATATCAAATACAAAAGTTGCAAGCATTCCTCTATGTACACATTGTCTTTTAGGACGCAAAATTTCTAGTCGTTTGATACGTTTCATAGCATGTTGCATAACCGTTAAAGCCTTCACAACGTTTTCTTTGATTTGAAACTAAATTTCAAATCGTTTGATATGTACTAGTACAACGATTGTTGCTTTCACAGTCAAAATAAAATTTGGACGCATTTTTATTACGAATTGCATAAAAAACAGACATTCTACGTCTATGTTGCTAAACTCGGATAAGAAAATAAGATATTAGCTCATATACATAATACAATTAATCTGCTATTCTTCATCATCATATAGTTAAAATTCGCTTAAGCTATACAATTTCTTATTTAAAGGCAGGTATGTCCAGCAAGCGCATTTTAAGTCACCAATTTTAATAAAACTGAAAATCCTCGAATTTTTCTGAAAATTTTGTTAAATCAAGTGTCTTTTTCATAAACCTGCATTTACAAGTTTCATTGTTATTCTTTTTAGATTCATCAGCCAGTCGAGGCTAGGTACGAAACAGATGTCCTTTGGCCGCTGGATGGGAAGCCATCAGACACCGACGACTATCTGTCCGAGGATGGAAAAGCAGAAGACTGTGACTAAGAAAAGCAACAATTGATGAACAACAATGAAATGACGCTGAAAGGAGACAATTGACGAACTTTTTTAATGCATTGTTTGCGTAACTGTTTTTATTAAATGCTATCCTAATTTATTTCGTCTTAATTTAGAGTGCTTTTAGCTAGAAAGAGAAAAATGTATGCACAAAATGTGCTGGAAGAGCTGGAAATGTATTTCAATGTTTAGTGATTGTAAATTTAAATAACACATTTTCATTAGAATAGCATTTCTTTCCTTCCCTTAAAAGCTGGTGTTCTCTGTGCATACAGAAAAAGGAATTGAAGAAACTTTAATCTCTGGTTAATCGTTACAGCAGGAACTAGCACGAGCAAGCCACAAATACAAATTGTCATCTCTGATTAAACTTTACAGTAAGGGCTCACATAATACATCCTCTGAAGTGATTGAAGGAAAGTTAACCTCTAATAGTAAGGACTGGCATTCCAGAAAACCAGGTGTTCTCTGTGCACAGAAAAACGAACTGAAGAAATTCGAATCTCCGGTTTAGGACTGACATCCTTTTTGCTAAGCAAGCAGATGGTTAGGGTATGAGGAGGGTGGTAGCTTCAAAGGAAAGTAGGAAGAGAAGGGCGGAAACTTCAACGCGAAGATACGAAGGAGGAGGTTGTAGAATCATCATATTCTCTGGAAGCGGTATCTTACGCATAAAAGCTGGAACTTCGGACGCAAGCCGTAGTCCTTTTGATAAGGGGGGCTTTTCCCCCTGGTGTCTGGTTCTCGGGGTCATGCAAGCGGTTTATTGGTACATACTGGTAAGTATTGCTGCATAATATCTACGTTTATCACCATTCTATGAAGGATTGTCGAAACTGTTTCATGATTTATAATTTCTATTTCATTAAAATTAATCATTTTATTAAATTTTATTACTTAGAGAGTCTCTTGACATACTTGACCAATTGGAAGACACAATTTTTGAAAGAAAGGGTCAAGCTCTATTGGATTACCTGGAAGAAGTTCTTAACGTTGAAATGTTGACAGCGAATGCTTTGAAAATATCATAGTCAGCCCACATGAAAGTTTGGATTGAACACCTGATTGAAATAGTTGTTGTGCCATTTGAAATCTTCCTAAACCAGTGGGAGCTTGAACTTAGTAGCATGTTCGATACCAAATTCATATGAATAGATTTGTTATAAAATTCACTGAAGTATGAAAATTAGAATCTTGTAGAAATTATAATGCATTCCTATTCATTTTTATACAGCAATATGGAGATGAAATTCAAGACATGTTCTTCAATGCCTACATAAAAATTACTCATGAAACAGAGTCTGAAACAGAATGGAGTGACTACAAAGCATCAATTCTAGATTTGCTTACTTACATACTTTGTATTTTTCTATAAACGAGTATATTTAAAGCGTATATATATTTATTAGCATTCACAGTTATATATGTATGTACTAGTAATCTAGTTGCTCTGTTCCACTGCTTGTAATGTTCTATTTCATCTGTCTGACATATAGTTTTGATGAATATTATCTATCAATAAACCGTTTTAAAAACTATTTTAGAAAATGTATCCGCAGCATTAATCTAACATGCTGCGTGAAGATGTGGAATTCAAAGTTCAAACGAACACAGACGGATTGTAAATTGAATTCTTTCATTGGATTTCACGAAACGAAACCTAAAAGTAATTAACAAAGGTTCAAATTTGTAGAATACTCAAGTTCCTGTTTCAGCAGGTAGAATGCTAGAAGCGAAAGAAATTTGAGGTCAAGGATAAATAGTTTAATCATTTCTAAAGACATAAAAGATAAACATAACAACTATCAGAAAGACTAATACTATTAAACTATATACACACATTAACATAGAATTACTGAGCGAAAAAGTTCATGCAAAGTTCCTTCAAGTCATTTAATTAATGCTCCAATGTTCCTTTGGTAGTTCAACTGCTTCCAAGTCTAACAAGTTGGTTCCTAAAAGGAGCACTTTCTCGCGCTGACCTTGGAAAATCTCCGGATAGAAGAGTAAAACGTAAACTTTCACGAGCTCATTATTAAAAGTGAAAAGGTTTAATTCCATCGTTGACTTAGGCAGTTTATTCTTTATTTTCATTTTCATCTTTTGGTCGGTTTTTAGCATTCCTACCTACGTTGGTGAGTTGTCTTTCTGGACAGTCTACGCAATAGGATTTTGCTGAGAGCGAACATTTTGGTTCGCTTTTTAGTACATATATTCAACTCAATTCAAATACTAACTTTTGGCATTTTCATAGAGATCTTAACCATTGACGTGCAATATACATAAAAGTCTTGCTTAAGTTTGCAAAATGGAATTGAAAATGGATTAGTTCGATATTTAGCGACGAAAGCATTAAGTCACTTTTTTGGTGCAGTAAACGGATAAAAGGATCTGAAAGTAGTTCTGACAATATATTTATTTTGGAGTTCTTAGAGACACTTTAGTTGTGACGAATTTAACTAGCCTTTTAAAACAGGAAAACCTAAACGGAATCAATTTTGGTCGTATTAATATGTGTTTTGTGACCGTATTAACCGGTAGTAAATTTGTACGATAATTAGTAAGTATATGATAGTCTGTATAGTTTTGTTCGCTTGTTTTCGTGGTCAACATGTAAACATGAACATGTAAGCATTTGATAGTTCGTAGTTGATTTTGTGTTTGACGTTAATTATGCATATTCGAAAAACCCTAAAAGGCAGTATTATTTGAAACAAGCAAGATTATATGCAAAAGGTTCTGTTTCCGGTCGGACATTTAAGTAATTGTAAACCTGCTGCGCAGCTAATTATTTTATAAGGAGCTCTTACTTGCTTACTACAGAAAATACATGTGCAAAACATTGTCTGACTGAACATTTTCCCTAAAGTGCAGGAATTCACTTTTATGTCGCAAATAAAGTTTAAACAATGCAGGATTAGATAGCATTTGTTTCTGTAAATTCCATGTATTTGAGAAATCGCTGGTGTCCTGTTAAGATCTATCAGTTTGACTTTAACTATGAGTCTTTAACTATGCAGAGAATAGTCTTTTTCGAATCCAATAATACACGAGCAAACGTATATGCGTAATATCTACATGAATCGGAACACGAAGTTCTTCGGAATTAAGGAAAAGATTGCACACACAAATCATGCAATACCTATCTTAAACCATTGTTTACACGCAATTACGGTGAGGAGTATCTTTATCAAGAAAAATGTGTGTGAGTCCCGGGGATCGAGCAAATTTAAGAGACCTGCTGCGCTGAGGCGCAGCAGGAAAAAATAAAAAAATATTTGCGTTACTAATTATATTATATTATATTGTGTTACTTTAGAATTGTTAAGAAGCTGATAGATCTTGTTTTTTCCGATTATTTTGAATATTGTCAAGATAGCGGGACTAGAGGGTATAACTTGCGTATTAGACCAGTATGTAGGGCTAAACTTTCGATAACCAAAACCTTTTTAGTTGGCGTGTGGTAAATGTGTGGAATGAATAACCAGCCGATGTTGTAAATTCTAATTCAGTGAGTACTCTTAGTTGAAACTTGCAACTGTTGGTCTCAGTAAATTTTTAAGAGGGCGGGGGCTAAGGTGACCTGTTTTGTAGTAATAAACTTTCAATTTCCGTGAAGTAAATTCTTGTCTGGTCTTGTCTAATATTTGCACATTTCCCATAATTGGCAATTATCAAGACCCTCATCGGACACACACACGCACACACACACACACACGCACGGGTGTATCCAGAATTTTGAAATGGGGGGTTTGAGTTGACTATATTTTTTGTTAGCACGAAACGAACTTAGTTGTAAGCGGAAAAAGAGGTACCCGCATGGTTTTAGTTTCACGATTTGCGCCAGGAAACATTTTATTTGACCTCGGAAATTGATAAACATTTTAACTTGAGTGAAAGAACCAAGTCACGGCGTCTGGGGGGCCGGAAGCTGAAGAACATTTCAAATTTAGACCCTCCTAGGGATTAATCTAGAGCACATTAGCTATTAATTTATGTAATAATATAGAATCCTCAGAGGCAAGCGGGGGGGGGGGTTGAGGGGCGGTAGCACCTCAGAAGAAACCAGACCTCAAACAACGGTAAATTGACCCAGGAAACTGATTTATAGCACTCATGAAATTCCAGCTACCGAATTTTTGAGCTGCGTGTTTTGGTGCGTATTTGACTTTGTTATACGCAGTATACGCAGACATACGCAGTATGTTACGCAAAAAATCCATGTCTTATGAGGTTATAGGAATAGTAATTTTTGGAATATATAAATCATTGATTAGTATTTCCAATGGCTACAATGATTGTAACAATCAGCAACTAGTTATTCCATGCAAATTTTTTCTGTTTGTGATTAATTTTGGTTCCCATCTTTTTATTCTTTAGTTTGTGAATTTTGATAATCTTGAAAACTTTACTTTGTTTAAGAAGTTTGAGAGATCTGAGGCGGTTATTACTACAAAAACGATGCTAAACACAACTCTGCTAAGAACAGCGTTCAAGTCATATTTGAAAGAACGGGGAAGCCGGTAATTCCCCTTTGAAAAACACCATAACTAGTCATTAAAATAATCCTAATTTTTGAAACACAGTGCTTTTAGGAACCGACCTATCGCTAAAATAAAACCGCAAAAGAGACTAATCCTAGCTAGCTCTTCCTGATTTTGAGATTTCTCTGGCGCAGAAATTAGAATTTTTAGCAAAGTTTCGAAATTTGCGTTTTTGGCAAATCACATAGAGCTATAGCAACACAGACCTACAAGATGTTAGATTATCTATTTGCGCACCTTTATTGATGATTTTAGGTTAAGTTTAGGTACAAATGCTGCGGCTTAGTGCACTCAGTTGGTCGCTGGGGTCAAATATGAGGGTCTGACTACCATAACCGGAAAAATAGCGACTTTTCAAATTTTTCGAAAGACATTAAATTCTATCAATCGAAAGCTCTCGGAAATACTGTCGGGAAAAATTTTTTCTACTTGGACCGTAGCCCAAAAATGCACCAAATTCAAGTTATCGGCCGTTGAACGATTGTCATGGTTAAGACTTTCTAGAGCGGTGCTACTACGTAAAATCACTAAATGAACCCACTAAAGTAGACTTTCCCCATTAAAAGCTGCCCAAAATTCTTCGTTTACATAAAACCGATTGAAGTCCCATACTCAAGGAAGTTCAGCCGTAAATTGACTTTTTGGTGCAGCACCGTCGTTTTCAAATTGTCTGCAATTAATAGCTGGCTACTGGTTTAGTATTGAGCGAAACTACTCAAAATTTAAACTCGCAGGACATTTGATACAAAATTTTGCGTGAAAATGAGCAGAATCCGTGTCCATAAAATTCTTCATGGTGGACAGGTCAAGTCAAGCAATAATTTCATTTATAATAATTTTTTTACAATAACAACAATTAATCTACAGTTCAACAGGTTCAACATTAGTGCTTATTTTCTTTAATACAACGTCATCTTCAGCTTCCTCGAACTTATTTTGCTGAGTCGGATCTTCCAAGAGTCGTAAATTCTTTGCATGGTATATAACGAAAAGATCAAACAGCATACCGAATACTCTCAACACAATATTAAATAAATAATATCTAAAAGCAAAAAATAAAACAAGCTCCATTTCATCGCTGTTCCACTTGTTCCTGTTTCATTTTCTTGCTATTTCTAATCTCATATGCCACGGTCTATAAAGGACACTGTTCTTATGAGCTAATCAGCTGCATATATCGTCAGATCATATTAGATAACACAAAGTGTAACATGCGCTTCAGAGTAAACGATAATCAGTCAAACTGTGCAAACAAAAGGAAAGGGATATGTTTTGCACAAATTACAATTAGGGAAACAAACCGATATCGCAAAAGTGTTGGATCGTATATTTCACAAGCACCGCTTCCTGTACAGGTTTTGCCCCGCTTCAAACAAGTTGTGTCAATAACATAGCCAAAGACAATTGGCGAAGGAAAAGTGCCTAAAAAACAATAACAACAACAACAACAACAACAACAACAACAACAACAACAACAACAACAACAACAACAACAACAGCAGCACCACCACCACCACCACCAACAACAACAACAACAACAACACTTTCCAAGTAATATTTGCAAAAGCATGCAATGACAAAGTAACACATGTCATTCCAAACAAATCAGAATCAAATGAAAATAAAGAGTTGCAGAAGTTTTGCTCCAACATTACCAAAGCACATTAGCCTACAGTAAACCTAGGTCTTACTTATCAAACTAGAAATAAACGCCGACATGCCAAGAGCAACAGACCTGAGTTCCGGTTCCACACATCTAAATTACACAGAAGCAATTTGAAGTTTGCGCAGAGCCGGATAAGTTCATGAGCCGAACCGAGCCGAGCCGGAAAAATCCGGCTTGTCCTCATCTCTAGTATGAGCAAAATAACAGTGTTTGCCTAGTTCAAAAGTGTACAGCTAATTGTATTGCTGATGCAAAATTCACAATTCAACAACCTTAATAACAGAGGAGCAACGATTTGTCACCGTTTCAGTCACCTCCTTATTACATTTACCTGAGCACGATAAGTAGTGCAGGAATTACAGTAATTCCACCAATTAGTCCAATGATAACCATAAGAGTAAAGAAGAGAATAGTTCCAATGTAGCAGTCGTCTTTACAAAACTCTCTGGACACAGATTCTCCGGCACAAGAACAATTGTTAAATTCCTAAAAAATTATGCTGATTAGAAACGTTTTGCTGATTAGATTTATAAATTCAAAGGATAAAAGACATAGGCACAGACAAATATACAGTTATGAGCGAAAATTACAGGACTGATCTCCGTAACATCTGGACATTAAAATTTTTCTGAACATTCAAATTTGTTTAATTCGTCTACAATAAAAGTTAAGAAAAACCGCAACTAGATAGGCCAACACAAAAGCTAAAGGAAGCGTGACCAAATTTTCTCCTTAAACAAATTTCTCAGCAAAATTACTACAAAAATTCAACACTCTTAATTCTTCCTCCAAAGACAAAACAGAGTAAGACATTCTGATCTATATGTTCTTCATGGCGTTTCATATCTAAGAAAGATGATTGGCCTTTTCTTGTTACGGGAGCTGTTAAATTTTGGGTCGCGACGTTTTGCCCATCTTTAACTATGGGCGCCTTTAGACTGACTAGCCCTTAAGAAGGTGGTACCCTTTTGAAAGTGATCTTTGAACTATAACTTTCGCAATTTTTGGAGCTAGAAAGAGCTTTATTTATATATCGTCTTCAGGCTTATGCTCAGCACATTCACCGACATTGCCGGATTTTAAAGCTCCACGGTTGTAAAAGCTCAAATATTCATTTTGGCGAATGGCGAATGGATTCAGACTGTACAATCCTCTTTGAAGTCCGAGAAATGCACTTCTTATACTGTATAGCTCGTGCTGAAGTGCATGGTACGGCTTCAAGTTGTTCGGCAGTTGTTTCTTATCCTTATTGACGATGCACGACGAAATTAGTTGCATTTCTTCATTTTCCGACGTCTATTTGGCGATTTCTTCCAGTGATACTATCGGGGAACCTTCAACTAGGATATGACTATATCATTGTCCACTTCTTTAAACTTTCATCTTAGTGATTCTGATAGAAAATCCGGTGAGATGTGTTTGCAGGTATATACTCCACTTGTAGTATGAAGTTGGGATAAGGTAGCTCCTAATTCATATGAGGAAGCATCCGTACTATAGTCTAGCAAACTTAAACTGGGCCAAAAGATGTGGAGAGTTTATCATTCAAGTTAAGTATGACAATGTATATATTTTCTAAAATCTCAAACATCAGAGATTTCAAAAATTTTTAAAAATTTAAAAATTTAGAATTTCATAAAATTTAAAAAACTGTAGGAAAAGAAATAGTAAGAGAAAGGTAGTCGAGTTTGGTATCAAATTAAAGGTCTGGTTCAGGATAACACGAATTTGTATAAATTAAGTGAATTTGGGATATGCACGTGGTTCCAGCGAATATATGTCACGAAAAATAAAAGTTGCTCTGATCGTTATAAACTTCCGCGAATTTGAAAGCTCTCATCACGCTGACTAAAAGTTATAATTGGGTCAACGCTCAAAGATGTTGTTTCTAGCTCAAGTTATCGTATTTAATTTGTTAAAAACGAATGCTTTTGAAAAATGTCAGAGTAGCATTCTGAAAACCCAGGCAACGAACAACAGTATTGTAGTCTTGCGGGCAGATAAAGGAAAAACCACACTGGTACTCACCAAAATCGAGTACATCGGAAAATGGCGAACATCGTAGCCGCTAGATTCAAATTAATATCCAATAACTACCTAAGAATCCAACTCCCATTCTAGAAAAACGACTACGATCAATGGTCCGAAGCATTGATCTAACTCTAAAACTTGTGCTGAGACTAGATTTCCGCTAAACAACGGTAAAAATTGCTAAACGTCGTTTTCGAAAGTACGAATTAAAACCCGCTTCTACAAGGGGAACCCAAATTTGCTTCCGCAAGGGTCAGTAAAAATTAACCTCCCATTCATGTATGGGGCACTGGCTTATAGTCAACCAATTATTGATATAAATGACATCTGGCTATCAGAACTTGGCCTCTAGCTTAGGCGGCTACATCAAAGGAAAGGTTAATATATAGCCTTAGTTTAGTAGCCGATACAAGTACATTGTAACAGTGTACACATTAAGTGCAATTAAAGCTGGGGACTACAATAAGTATAAGTTCCAAATAAGTAAAATTGTCTCCTGAGCAGCATAGTGGCAATGATACACAGGTGTTGAATCCATGACCATATCTCTACAGCTCTCTGTAGGGTTACCAGCCTGAAGACTCCCATAGGTAAAAATGGTCGAAACGTCGCGACCCAAACTTTTTAAAGAGCGCCCGTGGCAAGAAAAGGCCAATTAGCCTCCCTTAGGGAGTAAGGCATTTAAGAATACAAGGCAAAGAAAAATGAAAAAACTGAAAGTTACAAAGCTAAAAGTTTTGAGATTCTTAATGGTAATTTCTGAGCATCCAGCGGTACACGGAGAGAAAAATGGAGTTCCATTTCTAGTGCAGACAGGAGAGAGTTCCACAGCATCACAACCGCAGTCTGCGTTACACAGTGAAGTAAAGTTGAAGTCGATCTTACTAAACAAACAAATCCAACTCTATAAGGATTAGTTTTAAGTATGGAACTACCCGCTATATAATTTCCACTTCAACTCAATTGAGAAGACTATTGTGACTGTGCGAACGTTGATTGATGAATATTGATTTTACAACTTCAACCATTAAGAATTTTGAAATAGTCTATTGTCCATTCACGACATTATCTACACCAGCACAAATCTAAAACTCAGAGCTGGGGTCAGTTTCACAAAACTTGAAACTTCCAACTTGCACATGCAAGTTACAAGTTAGGCGTTTCAAATCCTCAAATGGTACTTGCGTACTTGAACTTGAACCGCAATGAACAAGTCCCCAAGTTACAAGTAGCCGGCTAGGACATGCGGTCAGAATCTGTTTCATAAAAATAGTCAGTACTTGCAAATGCGGTGCAACCGGTTGAGTGAATTTTTACTAAACAAATGAAATAAAAATTGGTCCTAATGTATACAAATTTCAATGTTTTTAGACAACTTTTTGACAAGAGTTTTTGGGATATTGTCATACAGTGTGAATTTCAAACAATTTACTTCATTTTTGAAATTTATATGAATATGAATTTTTAAACCCCTTTGGTTAATTTTTAAATATCAACTACTTGCAGACTTTGACTGGATCTTGCGTTTACAAGTCCTCAAATATAGCAACTTGCTTTACTAATTTCGGCAAGTTGAAGGAAAAGTTTTATGAAACACTGACAACTTGAACTTACAGTGCAAGTATGAGTGCCAGTTAAAATGCAAGCTTGAAGTGTAGTTCAATTGCAAGTTTTTTTATAAAATTGGCCAGTGGCTCATTCATACCAGCACACAAGCATTACCATAACTCGCAAGCTCAGGCACACGCACAACCTTAACGTCAACAGCCAAATGGAATTGTTTTTCTGTAAACAAAAGGCTAGGCTTCGCTACAATTCGAATTCTATTGGCTATACTGCCTATGCTTGCGTCGTAGAGATGAAGACTAGTAAAACCCGGAAACCTGTGTGAAAGGATGGCTCCTAATCCAATACCAGATGCATCACAAGCTAGGAACAAAGGCGATTTGGGATCGTAATTAAAGAAAACATTCATCTCATCAGACATCAATCATCAAACTTCAAAACATCAAAGCTGCCTTTGACTCATCAAAAGTTCCATTTTCTTCCCAGTTCCATTCCAAAATCTGATCTTCTTTAATATTCTTGTCAGCGGAGCTGTTTTCGATGACCTGTGGGATATCCGTGGAATAAGTTTCATGTCCTGAAGATAGATCCGTCACTCTTTATAGAGGTATTTCTCTTTCCGCTGGCAGACATTTCTGCACAGCTCCTTCTTCTTCTTCCTATTCCGGGCCCATCGTGCATGGTCTTCAGCAATGTGGAGACTCGCCAAACCAGCACACGTCTTCGCCGCAGGTTGTGGCCAGGACATCCGGAAAGACCAGGATATTGAAACCGGGACCAACCACTCGGCAGCATAATTTAAGGAATGGCTGATTCGGCACAACTGACAATCCTCAATCCAGCACACGTCTAGGCCAAATCATCCGGAAAGACCAGGATAGATTCCCCTCGGCAGCATTATTTAAGGATTCAGAATTTGAGTCATGCCCCCGGGAAATGTAACCCATTAGCGACGTTGGCCAGACGGATGCCCGTGATTTCCCACGGAGGTGGTTCCAAGCCCCCTCTGCATAGCTTCATCATGCATATCTCGTAAAGCTTCTTCAAGGAACATCCCAAAATTACAATGAGATGCAAGCTTGCGGAGTTCGGCCGTGAATGCTGCTGCACTTTCATTAGGTCTTTGATCCCGGCGATTGACACAAGTTCATGAATGATATCCGTGGGTGAGCCTCATAGTAATTGGACAATAACTGAGTCAGCTCATTAAATGTCAGCTGGAAGCTGGGTCGCGCATAGATTCTTCCGCACTCCATATGTGGTCATTCCAATGTACTTAGGAATGTAGCTTTCTGTTTATTGTCTATTTAACCGAGTCAAAATCCTCATCTCTTGTGTGAATGTCTTTATCTCATTGTGGATATGCCAGTTCTTGCGCTATTATATACTTGTGTGCTGGTGCAAACCGTCGTTAAATTAAAACAGTCATTGAAACTTACTGACCAATTTGACCAACTTGACTCACAGGGGAATGACAGCCTAAGGCTAGCTGAACAAGTGAAAGACTGACGGACAAACCAGAACCACAAACCACAAAGACAGCCGCTCTTCTGCCGTCTAGCTTAAACTTTTTCATAATAAATGAGCCTCCGATGATTCCAGCAGCAAAGCCGGACACTACAATTGTGCCTAAAAAGCTTGCTTGACATAGAATTTTTGTGACTAAAAGTTAAAAAAGGTTTAAGATTTTGGAAGTTTGAATCCTCTGATATACTCTCTATTATTGTCACTATATATCTGTAACAGTTGACTCTTGAAGTTTGGCTGTTTAAAACTTAACAGAACACCGTTACAATATGCCGACGGTGGGATGTATATAAGACCGCCTCATCCCTATCTAGACACTCCTGGAGAACTCAGTATGTCGTGGTATTAAATTATTAGTTTGGAACTAAAACAAAACTGGTAGTCCAAAGAAAGTGGAAGAACAGAACTCTGGCAACAAAAACGAGTTTTACAAGTTTTAGTATAACGTAATATTCTAACATTGCCTTCCTTCTTTGTGTCCTTTTTCAGTGCAAGCGGCGTACCGCCAGTTCTCTTATTCCATCTTTTGCGAGTTCCACGTAGTCTTTCCATGACTAGAACCTTCATTGTTTCGCCTATCAATTTCCGTTTTAGCTACCGTACAGTAAACCGGTAGTTAACTAACACTCTAACCTAACAACATGCTGGACTTATGAAGTGGCATCCCGTAATGGTTTTCAATATATTTCGGAAGGAATACGAAAAATCCTTTGAAGGCAAAGGCATCGAATAATCGTCCACACAAACAGCCTACATAAACTGGTGATTTGAAGACAATCTTAACGGCCATGAGAAAATCTAAAGCAGAAAATTAGTCACCATTATGATTACATTGAATTAAAAATACTAATTAAAACATTTCAAGCTAAAACAATTCGATTAATCAGTTCAAGCAGATACAACTACATAGAGGCGAGAGAATTGGTAATAAAATATGTGTGAAACACAAAATGCTCACCCATACTTTTCAAGCTTTTTGCAATTCATATATTAAGTTTCAATCTGCTGTTAACTCAGACTGTTCCAAAACAATACTCTGAATCCGATTTTGGAAAGCGTGAGTGAGTTGCAAAGTATTTCGATCGTCGGTGTAATGTCCAAAGTTAGCTCCACCAAGGACCCGTATTCTACATTTCTACTTAGCATAATATATGCTGAAATATATACAGTGAACGTTTTGGTTATGTACGTTACCTTTTACACTAGCACGTGTCGGCTCAGTAAAATGAGATTTTTGCCGGGACAATGTTAGCGACGAATCGTTTCCCTTAGCATCCGTAGGTGTTCTACTTTTATTCTAAAACAAAAGTAAAAGGCATGATTGTAGAATTTTAGGATTGTAGAATTGTAATTTGGATAGTGATAATTGGAAAAGGTAATACAGCATTTCTTCCCTAAATGTGACTTTTGGATTCAACATAGAAGGCTTTACCAATATTTTATACTTAATGGAAATGTAGCGTAGCGTAGCGTTGTCAGAAAACAATTTCAAGGGAAGAGCCAAAAAATTTTCAAACTTAGCAGTTAAAAAGAACTGCAATTAATATACAACATACATATTGCAACATACATACATATTATAGGGGTCGCTGCCGCAACAACTATGCTAGCGCTAAGTAACCGGATTTAAGATTTTGGAGCTACTGGATTTGGGTAAACTTTTCTAATAACGGCCGCCATTTTATTTTTCTCTTGCAGGCCCTCGCCTCAAGAACAGGCCATTATTGGGAAAGTTTACCCTAAGTACCATACCCTAAAAATAATAAAGAACAACGTAAAATAACAGCAAACGCTACCGTTGAAGGAATTAATTCGGAAAGTAAATCAGGGAGCGGTATCCCCAGAAGTTGAAGCATTTTTCATTTTTATTAGCTGAAATGAACTTCTTTGAGGACATTTTTTGGTGCTGTAGCATTTACAAGTCATTCGCTAATCTAGTCTTCTTCACTCCGATACAATATTTAAATTTTCGAAGTATTGTTTTTCCGATAATTGCTTTCCTTTCCATTCGCTTAAGGTGCTGGTTCGGGTTCGTGTATTTTTGGCTTTAAAAGCGCAATTGTCGTTGAAATTTATTCATATTTGCTACAATTCCATTATTTACCCAATAAAACATGTTAGAAAAGTCGCGGTTTGAAGATTTGAGTTTTGGAGAAATTAGCTTTATTCCGCCATAACTTGCACTGTGACCACCCTACATGGATGAACTTATAGTCATTCGAATCCTCTCACCAAGACCTACAACTTTGCTCCTGAGAGTTTTCTTTGATTCCTTAAGGTTTAAGAGATAACAGCTAAAATTGATTTTCGAGGTCCAAAACCAGCCAATCGAAAAATCAAATATTGCAAGATTTCGAAAGCTTCAACAGCGCTTGCGTTCATAAAATGAATACACCGAGCAATTCTGCGGCACCATGTAGTCAAGTTTGACTGCTCTTAGAAAGAAACTTCCCTAAAACAGAAAATGAAATCGCAGATGAACGAGACATAAAAGTATAGCTACAAACCTTTTTAGAAATCGGTTCGTTCATATCAACTTCGGGCAAAATGAACAGAAATAGTGAAGGTAAAAAGAGAGTGATAGCAATCACGAGAAAGCCAAGCCACCATGCCCCAATCCAAGATGGATGTTCTGGTGATAAATCAGGAGGAGCTGAAAATAATGAAATTTTAATAAACATATGAAGATTAGTCTGGCGGACGTTCGGCACTCTTTTCTGTTTCAATTAGTTTCAAAACTGAAAGCAAAGACTAACGGTTCAAAGTGACGTATAGGTTGTTGAGGCTTCCACCCAGTACAAAACCAATGACAGGCCCACAAACTCGCATGAAGAATAAGCCACCTATAACAGAAACAACTATTCTTAATCATACATTACAAATTATCCATTTTCACCTTTGCAATGCAGTAATCACTTCACGAAAGGTGAATCTGTAATCGATATTCTTGTCAAGTATATAATTAAATATTTTGATCCTACCAAAATACATAGGTGCACTTCGTTTTTTCACTCGATCGTCAATGAGGGGGACACCCAAGGAAAATGGCATACTGTGACCAACACCGATTAAGATAATTCCAACAAAAGCCATGGACATAGCCGCAGTATTGGTATTCTCGTTCAGACAGTCTAATTCGGACAGTTTCGTCTTCAGGGCATTTCCAAGCGACGTGCAGTAGCCCAATGGAGATGTAGCATATTCAAAAAAATTTTCTGGAATATTTCTAATGTCATGGTTGGGACTTATTCCGGTAGCAATGGTTCCATTATCTTTAGCCAGTTCCTTCTGAGCATAGGCGAGAAGCAATGCAGTGACGTTGCGTAGGCTACAAAAACAAAACAATATTAATACTCTGCAGTTTCCACTTTCGTTATCAAAGCTGAGGTACACACAATAGTTGCACAAAACAAAGGTTACACTGAGTTAAGAATGAAGTGGTATCAATTATCAAATATCATAGTCACCGATTTCGCTCATTTTCAGGTACTTCCAAATGTCCCCAAAATGACAAATTTTTTAGAGTCCAGTCCAGCAGCAATCCAGTAAAAGCTGGTTTCCAAACATACATACTCTAATTTATCGCTAACCAACAAAAACCGGAGTTTAAAATATTGGAGCAAGTTTACTGCCACAGTTAGCTAGTACGAAAGAAAATTCGCTCAATATAGCACAAACTACTGCGTGAAGACATGGTTGTCAGAAGGTAAAATGTTCAGGACATCGATAGCTTAACGATAGCTGATCGAAAATTTAGCTGTTATTTGGGAACATTGAAATTTTACATTTTTCCTATAGATGTCTGTCATCGTGCTAAAGCAACGACCAGTAATAAATATACTTGGTGCAAACCAGTTTCTAAAACTTAAATCCCGATCACTACGACTGCACGCCATTCTTCTTATGACTTATATACCACGTACTAATGTGTATCAACTAAACTCACTGTAGTTTGTTAGAGAAAATGAAATGTGGCAATGAAATTATGAAACAGGCCACAGCAATCAGCATGCAACCGCCTCCAATCCAACGCGCCCGATTACCTTTGCTACCAAAGTAGGCCAGAAGTACCACCGTTGACACATAGCCAATGTCCTGGGCAGAAACCAAGGCGCCGGACATTCGGGACGGTATCTGAAAGTGTCTTTCAATACTCTGTATTGTGCTCACCATATAAGTAAAGGAAACTGTTTCAATTAAGTAACAACAACAAAAAGCTATAAAGAAAGTCCATAAACTTCGCATCCATGCTGGGTAAGAAAGCATTGCTTGGGGAAGGCAAATAAATTCTAAAAAGCTCTGCAAACAGAAGATACAACAACTATTAAGCTAAACTTGTTAAAAGCGAACCAGGCTTGATTCCTGACAAAGCTATATGTAAATCTATAATTAAAACATACAACAGGCAAGAGTGATAAAAATTTGAGAAATTACAGAAATTGCAGCAAAGTGAGTACATCTATTGAGTTTAGCTTTGACTTATTGCAACTTTTACGCATGCTTAATATTCTCACATATGTAGTATTACTCTTGGTAGTGTTCAGCATGAATAGCAGCAACTAGCTCAACAAACTCAACAGACTCTACATACTCAACAGACTCCACACACTCAACAAACATTCAGACTCGCGAGACAAAGATATAGCCATGGAGGTATATAGAAAGCTGAGTAAAACAAATGGAAGATATAAAATCCGTACAAGGATACAAATGCAATGCGAGGATTAAAGTTTTTGCCACACGATAAAAGAATAGATCTTTTGCCAGACAACTCGCATCTTTTAAACTGAAGGAATACTATAGCAGTTATGTAAAACGGTATCTGCGATGGTTGCGACGTTAAATAAATCGTGATAGAGAACAAGTTTTGTAGAATTGAAGCTGTTCAGACTGTTTAACACAAACTATCTTTGCGCAGAAAGTTTTGTTGCAATGTTGTACTGCAGCAAGGCATTTAAAAGTAGATTCACAGATAGGAAGTGTGGTTCGATTCGAACCAGGCAGTCATGCACTGATGCATGGTTATTTTGACATGTACTTTTATTTTCAACCACATGCTGACTTCACCACACCAAGCAAAGCTGGCGCCGGATTGTCATACCCGGGCTCGTCCAGACTCGGAATCTGGGTGACAGTCGCACAAAGCGAAACTTGATCAATCTGGTTATAGCAC
>JASAND010008712.1:0-10848 GCA_030248195.1 Trissonchulus latispiculum
CACAATTACTAAAACTAAAACTTAGCATAGGCAAGATCTTTTAAATTCCGTTTGGTGTAGAGACTTCTTTTGAAACGATGACCAATTAGAAACTAGCTTTTTAACCATTTTTGAACACAAGGTCTAAGTCATTCCATTACATATACTTTGTATAGACTAACTTCAAAGGTTAAATCAGGACAAGCGCAGTTCGGTTCCAAGAATTTTTGGTCAGACTTTAGTTAAGATTCAACCCAATCGTAGTTTCAACCTAGATCTAATTAAAGAAAGAAAGAAAGTTACAAAGCTTGACAGGACATTAAAAATATTATGAGGACACTACAGCGACAAGCATTTAAAAAAGATTGAGATAAAAATATTTCTAGTTTTTGAGGAATTATTGAAGTTTTCAGGTGGTAAAACTGGTAAAAATTCTGAAAAAAGCTTTAACAGCTAAATATTTTCGCAATCAAAAATACCGGGTCAAGACCGGGTCAGAGCTCCTGACCCGGTGACCCGGTCCATGATGTGACCCGAACTGACCCGGTTTCATCTCTGCTAGGTAGTGTTGTCACGTTAGCGAAAAATCCGGGCCGGGCCGCATATTTCTAATCTGTGTAACTGGAATACGCATTCTAAAATGTGTAGCGTAAATACGCAAGCGCTTAGAAAGTGTGTGCTTGGAATACGCAGCTACTTTAGTGTTCCACTATATGCTATTATATGCTTCATAGAAATACGTGACAGAGCCATTATATACGATTATATGGTGTATAATACTTCATAAACGTGATAGTGGAGAAATATACGAAATATTTCTGCACGGCATAATAGCATTGATAGTCTTTATACCTAAGAATCATATTGGGAAAATGATTTCAAGATGCAATCACTCAAGTGTTACCCAATGTTAAATTTTAATTAATCGAAGGAAAGGCGTTTAATTGCTTAGTAGCATAAATCATGATTTTTCAGTCATTGCTCAGTTTTTTGAATTTTGAACTTTATTGAATTGAATAACTGAGTGCTAGCCATATTGATCAGGTGGGATGAAGTTGTTGTTTAAGGTCGCACTTCCCTTACATTCAGTCCACTTTGGAAAGCTGTAACTTACTCAATATTCAGAGTTATGAATTAAACCACATATCAAAATGAAGCTCTGCATCTTCTGCGTCGTTTGGTATCACTGAAACATGTCTACCTAATTTGTATTGGTTGCAAACTTACCAAAAGTAGCCACAATTTTCGACCAAAATTTTTTCTGAAAAATTTTTACGCAACAAGAAAATGTGTTTCTGAGATAATTTGCCAGGGACGGTTTTTTGATTTTACCAAAATATGGTTTCAGTAAACAGCAATTGAGCATTTTCTGAAAATTTGGCATTTTTTCCAACTTTGAAAAATCATTGCTCTTGATTGGAGGCTGATAAAGAGCAAAATAAAAAAATCGTCCCTGGCAAATTGTCCAAACATACTATCTGTAGTATATCTTTTAGATCTACCCATTGGTTGTGGAGCAATCTTCGGTCAAAAAATTTTGGCCGCAATTTGACAAAATCAGTTATTCGCCCAGAACTTTAGGCTTATTCAGTGCACAGTGCTCTAATTAACTCAATTTGTGCCTCTTTTGAAGCTCTTTAAGTTGAGTATAAATGTGTCTACACTTGTAGTGTACACTGGCTCCAATTAGACAAAACCTGTTTTCAGCAAGATCGTGTCAAAAATAACCAATTTTCGAGCAAAAATGTTTCAAAAATTCATTGCTCAAAAACGATAAGAGCTAGGGACTAATGTCTAAAAGCAAAGTTGTAGAGCACATAATAAGCTTTATAATGATTATATTCGCTGGGCATAATTTTCTATATATAGTTCTAGAACTTCAAATTTTTGTTTCTCACTGTGCATGAATGTTATGAAGCTGGCATTTTTACAGGACCTTTATTATCATTCCCGATGCATTTTCTGAAGATTTGAATGAAATAGGGCAATAATTGCACTTTCTGCAACTATATCTGCACGTAAGGGGAGCACGACCTTAAAACGACTAAACCTACTAAATTTTCCCTAAAAATGATAATATCCGAGTTTTCGTTCATTTTCACAAAACATAACAAATTTAACTCAAATTTTGTATAAAGGCATTCGAATACATTTCAAATAGTTTTCTAATAACAAACCAAAATGGTGTAGACTTTGGACCTTTTGTACTTTATGGCCACAAGGTGTCAACATGGTCTACTTAAAAGTTAGTTAGTGAATGCAACGATGAATATTATTCGTTAATATTTATATCTTTCGAAAGCTCTAAACGTGCTCTATGGAACGGTATAAGTAGTTTGCTATTGTCTTGCACTACGAAAAAATTAAGTTTAAAATGTTTGAAAAATCTGAGAATTTACAAGTTTTCATCTCCTTTTTAAAATTAACTTATTAATGACATAACATACGGCTAAATGCTTCGCATCGTCGGATAGAGCATGTTAAGAGCATTCGAATGATGTCTATATCAATTGATAATGTTTATCGTAGCAATCAGTAACTAAGTTCAAAGGAGACGGTGTTGAGTCTTTGTGGTCATAGAGTTCAAGAGATATATATACCAGAATTTTTTGTCTCTGTTTTTGGGTTTTTTAGGGCTCGCCGAACACGAATCAGAAGTATGTTTTCTGTTCCGCTTTGTTAATTTAGTATAAACGTAAATTGTAAGTTTGAAACAAGGTAATAAGAGTTGTAAATACAAAAAGCATGCTATATTTGTGTTTTGCTTTCTCCGAAAGCCCTATTACCAAGTTTTCAGCAATATTAGAAACGAATAATATGGGCTCTTCTGTCTGAAGAACTTCAGATTTTAAAATTTTTAAAAATACATAATTTTATTACCAGTAAATCTGTAATGTCTTTGCATCTTTGCAACATTTAAGCTAAATTAGTCATGTTTTGAGGAATTAACCGAAAAATAACGAAACCATCATCTCAATGTTTTTTGATTTGGTAATAATTATGCAAAATTTAAAATTCAAGAAACTAAGTAATTAGTCAAAACTCAAGTAATATGTAGTTAAACAATTAAACGCCTCTCCTTCGATTGATTAAAATTTACTAATTGCGTAACACTGTAGTTTACATCTCGAAATTATTGTCCCAATATTATTCTATGTAGGTATAGAGACTATTAATACTATTATGCCGTGCAGACATATTTCGTATATTTCTCCACTATCACGTTTGTGACGTATGTATATGCACCATATATATAATCGTATACAATGGCTCTTTCACGTATTTATATGAAGCATATAATAGCATATAGTGGAACACTAAAGTAGCTGCGTATTCCAAGCACACACTTTCTAAGCGCTTGCGTATTTACGCTACACATTTTAGAATGCGTATTCCAGTTACACAGATTAGAAATATGCGGCCGGGCCCGGGCCGGGGGCCGTTCCTAGACATCCGGGCCGGGCCAGGCCCGGCCCGGATTTCGGGCCCGAAACAGGCCCGAGGCCCGGCCCGGATTTTGGGTCCGAAACAGGCCCGGAGTCGGGCCCGAAACCGGCCCGAATGGTCAAAATTAGTACAAGCAATTTTTGATGTAGTTTTTAGCAGATAATAAACACAAGCATACGTGTGCTTGGGGGGGGGGGGGGGGGGGTTACCCCCCCCCCAGACCTTTGCTCACCCCCCCCCCAGCCGGGTCCCTCACCCCCCCCCATAATCCGCTTTTTTCCGGTAAAAAACCGTAAAAATCCGGTTTTTCGGCGGCCTTCGGCCGCCCTTCACCCCCCCCCCAGAACTTCCCCTCCTGCACATGTCTGAACACAAGTAATCGGAAATAAATGTAAAAATAATATACAATAATTTATCGGCATTAACTTTGCAATGTCTGTTAATCTAAAATAACGCTTTATTATGAACTGTATATATGTCGCAGTAATTTCTGTATTCAGTAAATACTGTATTTACTGGCCGATTTCAGTAAATACGGTATTTACTAGTAAGAATGGTATTTTCTTTAAACTTCCTATCTTTACACGTAAATACCATTTTTACTGAAACTCGTCCAGTAAATACTGTATTTTCTAGTAAATTCTGTATTTTGTCTTAAAGGCCTTTGTCTTTGTGTGTGGCTAGGGGTTCAAAGGGCAGGCCAACGTCACATTTAAAGGCAAAAGATAGGTCATACATTATCACAATATGTGCAAAGGGGGTACATGAAGATAAACCCAGACGTTAAAAATATTAGTTTACAAAACTAAGAAACTGTTTTAATTTTAACACAGTTTTTAAAATCAAAACAGATATGTATGTATTATATAATCATAGTGAATTACGATTAATTAAAAATTAATACGTTGCTTAATGGTTTTAATCTTATATAGTTTTCGTAATATAAAAATACACGAATAGCACTTTAAAACTAGTAAACTTATAGTATATATTTATTTTTAGGTTCTGTATAAAATACAAGATCTATTAGAAAATACAGAAAACGTACATCATGTATCTGTTTTGATTTTAAAAACTGTGTTAAAATTAAAACAATTTCCTAACTTTGTAAACCAATATTTTTAACGTCTGGAGTTTATCTTTATGCACCCCCTTTGCACATATTGTGATAATGTATGACCTATCTTTTGGCTTTAAATATGACGTCGGCATGCCCTTTGACCCTCTAGCCACACACACAAAGACAAAGGCGTTTAAGACAAAATACAGAATTTACTAGAAAATACAGTATTTACTGGACGAGTTTCAGTAAAAATGGTATTTACGTGTAAAGATAGGAAGTTTATTTAAAGAAAATACCATTCTTACTAGTAAATACCGTATTTACTGAAATCGGTCAGTAAATACAGTATTTACTGAATACAGAAATTACTACGACATATATATAACTTCCTTTGTTTGTCTTTTGAATTTTTATAAACGTCTTTTCAATAAACGAATAGGCATAATAAAGCAATGCAATATGCATCACTAACCAATCTCATGTCATTGAAAGCATTTCACTGAACCCGATTTAGGTATAATTCGGAAACGGTATCGAGATCTAACGGAGTAAAACTGCCAAACCATCAACGATGTTTTAAATAATAGTTGATATTTATTATCTAATGTCTACTTTTCAGTTCAATTGAAGTGAAAAAGCTTCTTGTTTCAAGGATTCTCCGAAAAATTTGGTGTTTTTCTGTCCATTTATATCAATTTTTCCTTTGGCCCGGAAACGGCCCGGGAAAAAATCCGGGCCTGTTTCGGGCTGGGCCCGAAAAAAATCCGGGCCGGGCTCGGGCCAGGCCCGGCCCGGGGCCTGAGCCCGAAACAGGCCCGGATGACAACACTACTGCTAGGTACTCATTTGTGGGAGAGGTCAATAGGGTCTAATTTGTGTAGGGGGTCAGCCGTTATCGTGCAGATGATGTCCCCGATATAATCACTATGACACTTGTCACACTCTTAGTTATTAGGCTGCAGACACCATCTGCACAATAACGGCCTACATCCCCAACAACTGAGTACTTATTGACACCCAGAACTGAGTACCAGGTACACAATTGTGTACCAGCCCTCGCTTGTATGTTTAGGTACATATGTTGAAGCTCAAAAGTGGCCAGCTGCTGATAGAATGTTTTTGGCTTCAACATGTAAACATACAAGCGAGTGTTGGTACTATAATGTTGTTTCAGTAGCCGATTTTAGTTTCAGTTTCAGTTTCAGTTTCAGTCGGTGGTTCGAAATAATTTCAGTTTCAGTTTCAGCTTCAGTCGTCAGATTGAAATAGTTTCAGTGTCAGTTTAAGTTTCAGTCGGCAACGTAAAATAATTTCAGTTTTAGTTTCAGTCGGAGTTTCAGTTTCAGTTCGCTTTTAAAAGCACGGTTTCCAGCTCTGAGTTAATATAAAGCACAATTTAATGTTTATTCAGCCTCATTACAGCAATGTTAACAGAATCGAAGCTCAAAACCTTAAAAATTTCAAGATTTAAGGAGTTTCAGTTTCAGTCACTGAAATGTCGAGATCCAATTCTGATATTAATTCGCTATTATCCCGTCCGATTTTATCCTTTCACTAGTTTGATAGAGTTTGGAACTTATTCTCGAAAAATGCCACTAACCGAATTTAGGGGGGCAAATATTTTAATGAAACAATTATTCAGGGAGAAACAAATATTTCAGTCTATATATAGGGGACCAAATATTTTAAGGGGAACAAATATTTTAAAAAACGAAGATTTGGGGTGACCAAATATTTCACGACAACGGCAGCCGACCGGGATGCACATTAGCAATCTAAAATTTACAATGTAGCAACCAGTAATGGAACCGGGTCACTTAGACTTGACCCGGTTGAGCCCTGACCCGGTGACCCGCTGACCCGGTTTTTCGGAAAATTCAAAAATTTGCAAATAATTTTTGATTTTGCCTAAACACTAAATTTTTGGCTTCCATGCATCGCAACACGGAAAAGAATAACTATATACGATATATGTTTGCTCCAGTTTTTTTTGAAAAGTAATAAGACCGTGGGATTTTCTAAATTAATGCAGAAATGAGTTGGCAAAACGAATAATTTCTATCCATATGCAAAATTTTGCAGCGTCTAATATGAGTACATGTTCAAAAAAGCACGGAATGCTTTAAAAAATTGGTTTTTATTTTGTATTGTGCATATTGTTCACATATATATTAACCATTTACCTTGGTTGTAAAAATATTAATCTGCAAACCATATTGTTCTAAATAGATTTATAGAAAAATCAGGAAACTGATAAAGCTAAACAATATATGTGTAATCTGTCAGAGATAGACAGATTCAAATAATATCAAGCTGTGAAAGTGCTCATGACTAAAATATAAGGAAAAAGCAAATTAATATTGCAAATCTAACCAAGGTTTAGAAAATCAAATAGCTGCACTGCAAACTGCCCCGGGCCGGTAGCAGGCCGGCCAACGGGCTCACCTGCAGCCGGATGTCCGGCCGGCCGAAGGGTTTGGCCGGGCAGGCTGCTGAAACCCCAGGTCTCAAACACTAGTCCCACCCACTTATTTTCGCCTAGGAAATCTCCAGAGGTTGGATTTAATGTTTTGATCACATTGCAAGCTTAATACAATAGCGCTTAGTTTTCCCGTTCTAAACTGCCGGTAAAAGCAGCATAATACATGGGAAAAGACATTAATGCCTTTTTTGAGATTTCAGACTACTTTAGGCCCCCTTTTGCCAATTCCCATTCTTTGCCAAAAGAAGGCCAGCATCTATCCTGTCAACTAAAATCCTTACATTTTATTTATATACAATGAACAACAATAAACAGCAACATACATACATTAAGAAACCAAGACAGCTGCTACAATACGACGTGCGTATGTGTATTATATTTACAGCACAAATCATAACAATGTACAGCACAAATTCTACTGATTAACCTCCTCACAGGCATCTATCCAGTCACTATAAACATCAACTGGCTCAGATAAATAGGTGATGGGCGTTTGAAAATCCTCCATACACACTCGGCAGCTGATGAAGCCAACGTTACGCTCACGGTCCCTACAAACAAAATTAGAAAACAATAATTTTTGCTTCGCCGGAATTTTTCACTTAAAATCACTATTTTTGGCGAAAAAACGTCAGAGAAATGCGTTTTAGCTAAAAAATAGCTGTTTTTTGTTAAAAAATGGCAGAAATCGCTTAAAAATCGCCTTCAAATATACCCCTAAGAAAAATCGCTCTCACAAGGGGTATAGTCAGAGGGGGGAAAAACATGACGGAAAAGAAGGGGGAAAAAACATGGTCGCTTACTCCCCAACCATAGCAGGTGCAGCTGCCTAGTATAGCCCATTAGAAAGAGCAAGTCTAGAAGTATACCTTACAGTACCAGATTGGTTTCTAAGTTTAATTCTGTAAGTACAGTACTTGACCAAAGTTGACCTCCCAAAATTGGCCAAAATGCTAAGGATTTTCGAAAGTTTGCAAGTCTATATCTAACCAACTATCAAACTTTGGCTACTATAAATGGGCATGCGGGGATAATTTGACTTGCTCTATCACATGGCAATAGTGGTTTTCCCCTGCGTACACCCAGTAAAAAAATTTGACCATGTTTTTTTCCCCACATTGGGTCCACTAGAGCGGGGAAAAAACATGGTGACCAAATTTTAAAATTTTTGCGTATGCTTCAGGAAGGCGTAACTAATGCTTCTATATGAAAGAGAACGCTTTAAAACCACTAAAAACCTCAAAATATGCCAACTTTAAGCATTTTTGAAGCTTCTAGCTAGAAAATTTGATTTGCAGCATCAATATGCCAGGTTTCATAAGTTTCTATGGTAAAAATGAAAATTTTGAAAAAACTTAAAAAATGATGGAATATTGCAATTTTTAACACAACTAATTTGTTTCTAGTGATATTCTGCATATTATGGCCAGTTCCCAGCAGGTTTCATGCCCAAACAGGTTAGGTACGGCGGATTTAGCATTTTGACCAAAAGATCGGGTTTTAAGCTTGCTGTGAGGTTAGAAGGGTGCCTAGGTAGTTTTGCACGCTAAAAACAGCTGAAACAATGCTTTTAAACCACTCTAAATGGTTGGTTGGTAGAAATCCGTGCCATGTTTTTTCCCCCGCACCATGTTGTTTTCCCCGATTTGCGGGTAAAAAAACATGGACAAATCCTGTTACTGCCAAAGCTGAGAGAGGTGTAAGAGAAGTTTGAATATACGATTGGATAGGTATTTGCCCACGGTACGTAACGGTATACTCAAACCGATCCAAATCCAAGCGAAGAAAAAGTTGGGGGCTTGCTTCCCTATTTGTGTTTTTCTTCCCCCCCCCCCTCTGACTATATATACCCAAATTTGCTTCCACAAGGGTCAGTGAAATTTGACCTCCCGTTCAGGTATGGCTATAACTAAAACTGCTCAAAAATCACGTTTTAGCACCAAAAAAGGCGATTTTTGATCAAAATTTTCCGGCGCAGCCGGAAAAATTATGAAAATTTTGACCAAAAATCCTAAAAATTTGGTAATTTTTGGGCATCTTAGGGTGAGTGGGGGGGAAGCCCAAAAAAGTGGGGGTGGGGCCGAGTGGGGGGAGGGGGAGAGGTGCTCGAGTGGGGGGGAACCCAAAAATTGGGGGGGCGCCCCCCGCCCCCGCCCCCCAGTAAAGTAAACCCAGTGCACTCAGAGGAGCTACCCCATAAAATACATACATAAATCTCGTACTTACATTTTCACTTCGCATGATTTCTCGTGGTTGCAGAATGGACAATTAAATTGTGTTTCCAACGGCTGAATTGCCTTCCTCTTAGAGGGTGGCTTCTTTCTACTTTTGCGCTTTCCCATTGCTAAATATGGACGTTAGCCGACCTGCGCTTAAACTAAAACAAATCAACACAAACCAGGATTTTTTAATGGTCGAGACTATATATAAGAATAAAAATGCTCCGATGGAGCATGAAAAATGCAATATGGGTGACACTAGGTTTTAAGTGGACAGAGGACTAGGTTATAAAATTTTAATATGGAAGGGGCAGGTTGTAGATGCCAGGACTAGGTTAAAAGCGCACTAATATGGACCAGCTTCACTTAACAACCCATATATATTCGCGGAAACTGCCCGAACTGAAGCTGGAGGCCGTTCAGTAACAGTTTACCAGTTTGTGAGTATAGCTCTGCGTCTGTAACTATAGCCATGGGGGGAAAACCCACTTTTTATTCCTGCTGGAGCAGGAATGTATAAAACGGATTTTTTGTATCTTTAGCGTGAATTTTCTCTATTTCAGTGCAGCGATCCCCTATCTTCAACACAGGCCTAGTATAGAGCTCTTTTTTGCTGAAGTTAATTATGCAAATTAGGCTACAAGATATTTAAGCGATAGAATTCGAAGGTTCTTCGCTGGCTTATTTTTAGGCCAAAATTTATGGATGGGGGCGATATGGGGGGATATTTTTGGAAAAAATTTTGCAAATTTTTACGTTTTTTTGTGTAAAAATTGCCAAAAATCGCTAAAAAATGGCTAATTTTAGGTGTTTTTTTACGCTAAAATAGCTAAAATTTCGTTAAAATTCCTGCGAAGCCGGAAAAATTTTTGAAAATTTAGGGTAAAAATGGTGAAATCTGGCAATTTTTTGGCTTATGGGGGGGAGGTAAAAATTTATGGGGGCCTTTATGGGGGGGGGAACCTCGAATGGGGGGAGGTTGCCGAGTAAGGGGGGGGCCCACCCCCCCCCAGTAAAAATAAGCCAGCTTCGGAGCTACACGTAGGCGTAGAAGGCTTTTTGTGGATTGGCATTGAGCTCATTCTTAAAGTTTAATCCAGCCGTAAGAAAGAAAGGACCAGATTGCGGAAGCTTGAGTCAACTCAACTCATGTCAGCGAATTTGGAGCAAAAAAATGAGATATATAACGTCTGATTAAATTTCCCTGAAATGAATAAATGGTTTCATTTCGATTCCTCCATAGTTAGTGAAAACCATTATTCATTATATCACATATATACTCATAATAGTAAGATTAAAAGGATTAATGCGGGATATACTATGTATTTCTCATAGTTTGAAAATAAGTTTATTTCATTGGAAATTTCATGGGAATAGACTTAGAATTTAATAATATGTGGAACTTGTCCTTGTTGTCATCAATCAAGTATCAGAGGTAAGCAGCTAGACCGTCCTATTTAACTGATAGCTGACGTAAGGTGTGATCGGATTTACATTTATATATATATTCAGAATAACGACAAATTCGTATTGTACTGAAGACGATTCTTAATTTTTAAGATTTAATTCTTCTAAAGAAATTTTTACAGATCTATATACTAAGGAATATTGCCCCTTTTGGGGCCTACTTGTTCGGATTTTGGCTAGAACTTTATTGT
>JASAND010008714.1:0-15844 GCA_030248195.1 Trissonchulus latispiculum
TTGCGCAGGGATAAAAAATTTTTGTGCTCCGATGAAAATTTGCTGCGCGGGATGAAATGTTGATGCGCTTTGCTGCGCTGGGGTAAAAGTTTTGCTGGGCAGCGATAGAAATTTGCTGCGCGGAATAAAATCTTTCCTGCGCGGGGTGAAAACTGTACTGCGCGGGGGTAACAATTTTGTTGCGAGGAATAAAATATTTATGCGGTTTCCTGCGCGTGATAAAAATTTTACTCCGCGGGTGTAAACGTTTTGCTGCGCGGGGATAAATATTTGCTGCGCGGGATAAAATCTTGAGGCGCTTTGCTGCGCGAGACAAAAAGATTTTGATGCGCTTTGTTGCGCGGGGGTAAAAATTTTATTCCGCGGGATAAAATTTGCTTTGTTGCGCAGGGGTAAAAGTTTTACTGCGCGGGGGTAAAATTTTTGCTGCGCACTGCGCGGGGGTAAATTTTTCCTAGCCTGCACATGTGCAGAAGTTGTGCAGGCATTGCCCATGCGTGACTCTAATTGTACTCGAATCGAAAGTGTAAAAACTAGCTTTCGCTTTCAATTTGGTTAAAACCTTTACTCAGACCTATGGTCGAAAAATACTTTGCACATTGCAATGATGTCATAATGTCATTAATACGTGTAATCGGGTAAATATCAGGATCACTAATTGTATTAACCCTTCTAAAGTCAACACAACGCAACTTTCCGCCTGGCTTAGGTACACAGATCATGGCTGAAGGAGTAGTGGAGTGACGGATCAAACCATACTTTAGCATTCCGCTAGTTCCTCTCTCTAAAAAAGCTGACGCAAATGAACAGACAAACGGTAGGGCATCGCCTAGATAGGTTTGGCGTTCCCAGTGTTAATGGGTTAAAATCGTGTGAAAATCTGAAAAAATGGTGTGAAAAACAGTGCTTATTTGGTCTAAGGAGCACTAAAAACTGTCCCTTTCCAGTTTCATTCAAAGTTTCTTTATCAAACGAAATTGCTTGATAGTTTCTGGCAAGTCTTTTACGCAATAAGGCACTTTTGAGAGCATCCCAAATTATGTCCGTCCCAATCATTATTTTAGTACTAGTTTTGAATATATTATCAAGTCTGATTGTTTCATTGATCATTTCCTCACACTGAGGTATGGCTAAGCCGATTACACGGTACCACGTTACCTAAGGTGGACTTCTCATATATCGTTATTTGTTTTCCAGTCTCATTTCGCATGAGCACTGGGATGCAACGCGGTCTTAGATCTACCGTAACAGGCAATACTTGTACTGTAATAGTGTCCGCATCATATTTTGTTACGTGTGGTTCAAAGTAACCGTCAAACTTTAGTGGTCCAATACTCTCTACTGGAGCGCTCACTACTACTTCCGCGAAGGGCGGGATTGTTACCTGTAGGATAGCTAAAAATCTATACGCAGTTTCTGTGATCGGAATTTGGCTAACATGGGCTGGCTTACGCAGGCTCAATTCGTCCTATGAAAGCTGAGGTTAAAATCCCTACCATGTTCATGCAAAAATCGGTGCCTGACAGACAATCTTCTGGCAAACCTTTTGGGACCGGTAAAGTATGGTCAATTTTAGTTCCATGCGAATCATAAAACTCGACAGGTAATATAACAAAACCTCTAAATTTTAATACTTGACAGTTTATTCCTTCTGCACGTGGAGGTTGTTCTGGTAGAGTAATTTTCAGTTCCACAACGTCAGCCAGATTTTCGCTCATTATACTTAATTTTGCTCCCGTGTCTACCAAAATTTGTACAGGACGGTTATTCAAGTTCACAAAAATCATAGGTAATAGACAATGCAGAACAGAGGTACAAGCATTGTGTTTGGAGTTATCATTAGAAAAAGAAATTACAGTACCTATCAAGTGTCCTTAGAGAGGGTATTAATCTTAAGTGGCAGTGTGGTTCTACTCCCTTTACCGTAGGCCAAGTGACAGTATGCTGCGTTGGATCGAGAGATATTTCGGTAGGAAGGCTGGCCATGAATCATGTCCGATAATGCAATCTACGGTAAGTTTGTCCACAACTAAAAATGTCCAATCTAACGGGCAGGTGTTCTCGATTCCTATGATATAAAATAGGCGCAGTTACTGTCCCTAAAACTTTACACCATCAAGTTTTATGTAAGCTGACAGAACAAACAAACGATAAAACCCATAGATTAACAAGGGTCAGGTCCTCGGGGGGCTTGTCACCAAAAAATTTTCAGGGGGCTTGCACCTTGTACTAAAATATTCAGGGGGGCTTGCACCTAAAGAATAAATCTGTGATTATGTTCGAAAAATTAACGTTAATTTTATTAAAATTTGCTATTTTTTATTAAAGTTTGTAACAAAACCTTCAATTTTCAAAAAATTTAGAATTTTGCCAGATTGTTACGAAAAAGTAAACATTTTAGCTAAAAACTTCCGGCGAAGACGAAAATTTTCTAAAATTTCAGTCTAAACACTAATAAACTATCTTTGCTCCCCTTGGCTGTTTTTCTCGTTGCCCTTAGTCCCCGACGGCGGTAGTGCTTGTACCTTGTCCGGGTTCGGGGGCTTGGACCCCCAGACACCCCCGCGCTCACCTATGATAACCCGATAAAAACTTTTCAAAAGTTCTGATCCTCACATGCATGCAGGCATCTCTTAGCCTTCGACTTTGCAGCTACTGTATCAGGGCAATTAACTAAATCTGAGATTTGAGCACATCCGAAACAGGTTTGCTGCTTCTAGCGAAAATTCTAATACTGCAGTGCCTACTTACAGTTGCGCGTATGCTAATTTACACAGTTTCATAGAGACTGGGCGTAAAATATACATCAAAACCGACTGTAGTAGACCTGCGGCGAAGATCCGCAACAGGAAAACGGTCCAAAATTGGTTTTCGTTATGAAAACGTTCGTTTTAGACGATTTTAAAGCTCGGTTTACAGAACTATGTTCCTTTTTGGGATCAGCTTGTTCTGATCTGCATACACCAAATTGATCTAGACAAATGGAGGCGTCTCATCCTCAAACAGGTACATTTTCGTCGCAATAATATACTGGCTTACTTTAACCATATGCGGACGACAGTGCTAAGAATGTCGGCTGCAGGTAAAACTCTTTTAGTTTGTGTTTCAGGCTACCATTTTTGACTCCTACAATATACACAAGAAATTCAATTGCCATTGGCTTGCTGTTATTAATTAGTTTGTTATTCAGCTTTGGCTTTAACAAGGAACCATTAGCTGCGAGTATGCTTTATATCAGTAATGCAGTACGGGTAGCTTTTAACTGAATTTTATTCCAAGAAATAGCCTACGACGTTCAAAACATATTTGTTATGACAGTTAATGAGCGAATGCAATGTCAAGATAAGTTTCTTTATAAAGTCGCCTCGTTTTAGGCTTTCGTTGGTTTGCTGCTATCAAATAGAAGGAGTCTTGTAAGATTATGGTACGACCAGAAACGATGCTTAGCTGGTTGCTACTGCTAACTACTGTAGCCACTACAAACGCTGAGGATAAATCCACTGCTTGTGTTTCATCGTTTTTGGAAGAACACTTGTAAGCTTGAAATTGAATGGCAATATCGTTGTTGTTCTTTAGCTGCCGTTTGCTGCAGACCTTTCGTTGCCATTGAGATGGTAATGGCTACCGTTAGCTGTGGCTGAAAGAGGATTGGCCGGGAGAAGAAGCCACGAATGTATTATAACGCCGCTAGAAATTTGAAGTTAGGCTGGGCTGAGTATTGCATCAGATGTGACACTATGATGGATAAAAAACCCGAAAAGTTGGGAAGTTATAGACCTTTTGTGCAAACTAAAAAACTTCTGCAAAAACGCAGAAAAAAGGCAATAGCAGAAAATGACTGCTGACATCTTTTCCCAGCTAGCATGCATTGAATTCTAGGTGGAACCCCTCGATATTTTCTTGTAAAAATGCTTAACGAACCGTAGCTATTATGTTCAGTACATGGTAGTGTAGCAGTTTCACTCTCCATAAAATGTAATATTGGCAATGTTTTTTCAGCGGAACGGGAGTCTGGAGCGGGGTGTCTGACTGTGTGTCTGCAATGCTTGAAGATGCTAATTCTAACTGGGACGAGTGCGGATATCTTCCTATGCCCGAATGGGAGCGGTGTATGAAATGCAAGAGGGCTCGGTTCGAAAAGAAATGTCTAAAGCAGAATGATTTGTTTAAACAGACCTGTGGTGAAGTACCAGATTCCACTATAGATATGTTATACGACAGACTAGTTGAGTGCTAAACTTTGTGTAGTCACTGGTGGATTGACCAATAAAAACTACTTAGCGTGCGCTGCGTTATGCTTTTCTAATTTTAATTTCTAATTTTCTATTCTAAAGCTAAACTAAACAAACTATGAAGACTGAAGAATGGTTCAGAACAGAGTGGGACAAGATCAAGGCTTTTGCAAACAAATTCTTCCTGCTGCGACTCAGCGCAGCAAGTCGTATCTGCATGGCCATCTATCCCATGCATAATAATAATAATAATAATAATAATAATAATAATAATAATGATAATAATGATAATAATAATAATAATAATAATAATAATAATGACAATAAAATCTTACAGAAGCAAGAATTCAGCGAATATTAAAAATCCAATAATACACCAAATCAGTTTAGAAATAAGTAATATTGTTGTGGTCGTCTCAAACTTGAACCATTACTTCGTGTAAGTTAAAGAAAGTTTTCAGCAACAACGAATCTACAAACAAGTCTAGTGAGAACAGTTGTGCTGTTCCTGGAGTTTAGTTTACTGCAATCAGCTGAAAACAAGGTACGTCGAAGAGTCATGGTCAATCTAGTCCTAGCATTCGCCACTTGCGACCATCATTTTCGCCGGTTGCGATATGAGCTGGACTTATGACTAAAGTATTCCAAAAACATTTATAAACTTACACCAATGATACTACAGAAAAAATTTAGAGACAGTTAAGAATTTGCACCATCAGTATTAAAACTGCCTTCGTAGAAGACTTGATCCAGTACTTCCCACAAGTTCTCACCAGCAATGAATTTACAAGTGAGTCTTGTGCGAACAGTTGTGCTGTTTCTTGAGTATCACTTTTCGCATTCAACGGGCAAGGAAGTCTTCTCAACCAATCAAACTCAACCTATTCTCCGTATTCGTCGACGAACGCCCACCTGCGACCAGCAGTTGCTCTATTCATCGCTGTCCGATTGCATTTTCGCCGGCTGCGATGCCACGCTATGTCAGCATCGCCCGGGGCTCTGTTTCGAGTGCACCACATGTCCCAAGGGCTTCTCCATCGAAGAGTGCAGTCGTAGAAAGTGCGAAGTTTGCGCTCGAAACGACTACGGCTGTTACGACTGTGAGCCCTATCCTAGCTGCTGGAGCTGGGCCACTAAGGTCGGCGTAGTGCTGGGAGTCTATTTCTGCGGTCTGGTCGCCTTTATACTTCTGGTGCAGGTGGCGATTCTGGTGCATTGGCTTCGAACGCGTCCGCGTGAGCAGCAGAAAGCACCAGTGCTTAACTTTCCTGATCATTTTGAATGTAAGCAAAAGCTTCACATACTGTTTTAATTTATAGTAGGGAAATTTGTGTACCGAAAGGTTTGAACGAAATTTCAAACCTGTTTAATACTCCATAAGATGTGAAGTCTGTGATTACAAGTTAATAGTTTGATCAAGCAATCAGCTGTGTAATCCAATGCTGTAATAATGGCGTATCTATGTATGGTGTATCTATGAAACAGTACTAAGCAGAAAACTTCATTTAGACAATCCCTATAGCTCTTCATTTTAAATAGTATTATTCATTCAACTAAAAACTCATCCGTAAAATGTACCGTAGGAAGAATCAGATATCTGTAAAAACTCTGTCCTTTCAGGTTTCGAAATTTGTGTTGAGCCATCAATAATTTATTGGATATTTCATCATGTAGTTATCGGAAAGCAACCGCAGTCCACCTCGACAGATTCAAAGTGGCGACTATCAAAGTTCAATTTTTAAAAGGGGATGATGGTTTTTGTTATTTCAGGCACAAGTACAACACAGACCACAAAATCAGCGTCCCTAATCGATCCGTTTGCGCAATCCTTGAATACCTTTTCAGGCGCACACTCATACCCTGAAAGCTTCACAGGAAACAGTTTAAAACTACAATCCGCTAAATTTGACACCAAGGTACACAGAAAGTTAGTGATATAATTGGAAGTGGCTGACTATCCCAACTGTCTGAATTAAATGTGTTTCAGTGCTTAAAGTTCGCCGTTTAATGGCATCATATGTTTGGCATAGCATCTGATGCAGAATGCCTTCTGCATGTATTCCAAGGGTGGAAATAATTTTATTTGCGGAAAAATTGATTTTATGTTTATTTCATAACAAAAACCTTATTTAAATACCAAGGCTGCGTAGATCTTACAAATGAATCTGGGTTTTCTATTGTTGCATGAATGTTTAGAAATCATTTAAAGCATAAAAAAGCATGATAATTGTAATGCTCTGTGTGGCATAAACGAGATAAATCTAGCGCACACTAACGGCTGACCACCGCAAACTAAACTCTACCAATCAACAATGGTAGTAAGTAGCGGTAGTTTGTACCCAGTAAAACGAGGGTACGCTCACTCGATCTACTCATGACTGCAATAGCTCAAAGGCGCAAGCACTGCGTGAGCGAATACTGCGTCCGTTTCGACTTTTACAACACAATATCAGCGGGTGTAGTTTGTTTCATTCACCAGGGTCCATATTTGCTGTACGGGTCAGCTGTAAGCGTGTTAATAATGCAAAGAGAATGGCGTTTGTCATACTCCTTATGTAGCTATGTATTGCTGCTGCTGATCCAAGCTCGAATATTCTAAGCCCGCACCTGTAGATCTGGTACTCAGCTGACATCAGACGCTCCAAACAAATTTAGAAGGGTCGTTAACAGTACTAAATGTTATCTCTCACCCATATTGAGTTTTTTAGTGTTTTTTCTGAAGAACCAAGATTAGGATTTTTGATTAAAATTTTTGAAAAAAACAGGATTAGTATTTTTTCAGATGCCAAGCCAAGATTACCAACAGAAACTGCGATTATCGAAAGAGTTGATTATGTCCACCATTGATAGGATTATTCCCGGGATCGGCAAAGCCGAAAACACATCTAAGAGCTACAGCGCAGAAGAGACCCGTAGTAATCAAATAAAAAGCATGCCTTCAAAGAAATGAAAATAAAGTGGTTATGTTGTAAAACCTTTGAAATTTTAAGAATGGAAGCAATAAAACAATCAACAGTTTATTTGATACTTTCAGCAAAGCTGTACTTGATTTATTGTATGTGTAACTGTAATTTGTACTTGTGGTTGATCTCTGGACAAACTACAGTCAGATAAACAGTAAATAATACAAATAATCTGAGAATATGTGTTGTGAATCACGTGGATTCAAGCAAATATATTGAGCATTCCACTTTCTTTATGAGTTCTCGGTTTTCGTTCTGTTTTGGTTTTCAGGTTTCGGATTTGGTATTTTTTTCGCATTTGCCGCAATCCCAAAAAAATCTGATGCCTCGCAATGTCGCTGATTGAAAAAGTGATCAGTAGCAGGCATCCCATCGGAAGTTTTCAGGACTCTGATGTTGTAGTGACAACGTTTTGCTTTCGTATAATATTATCTGGCAAAGCTTGATTCGATTAGCGAACTTTGGCTATTATTGCGAAAGTATACCACTGCTATTATAAATTTTAACTCGTTTAATCCTTTCACGAAAAAGATCGCTCGTTTAACTCTTTCGTTGAAAGGCCCACGCTAAATTACCTGAACCAGAACCTGGGGCTTTCTGATTTTAACAGAAAACCAAATTAGCCTAGCGTTTTAGCTTAACCGCTTAAATATGACTGCAGCATTTAGGCCAACTGTAATAATAATAATAATAATAATAACAATAATAATAATAATAATAATAATAATAATAATAATAATAATAATAATAATAATAATAATAATAATAATAATAATAACAACAACAACAGTAATAGTAATAATAATAAAAATCATAATAACAACAACCATAGTTTTGACTGCTATAACTTTGTATCCATGGGAATTGTCTGTAGTGGCTTTAGACTTACAGTAATTAGTTTTTAGGTATATTTGTGTCTTTGAATTATGGTCTATGCCAGCTATCAGCTAATAGCACACTGAATTAAAGCGTTCTTCGGTTTAAAATAGAAAACTCAAGTGCAAAAGTGTAAAATCTCAATAATTTTGGAATGCAAAGTTGCGATAACATTTTATTTATATTAAGGTTTGTTTGATATTTGTGTGTATTTGGTTCAAAGACACAACAGACGATGCTCAAGGAATCAATGGTGAACAGTTTGGTGTTGCTGCTGCTACTGACGAAAGCTGCTTTTAGTCGAAGTGAAGAATGTAAAAACATTTCCTCTGAGGTAGAGAAATGTGTTCACAAAAGTGGAGTTGCCGCGGAGAAGCTTTATGCGGGCACGAATGGTGGATGTGCGACTTTGGTACGACTAAAGGAATGTGTACCGCACCTGCTGGAATGTGTACCTGAGCTGAGACAATTTGGTCAACTGTGCGGATCAAGCGAGGACATTCCTGAATCTAAGACTTGTGTAATGAATTTCTTGAACGCTCACAGGTACCTCACTCTGTGAGCAAGTAGGGGAGTAAGCTGGAATACAAAGGACAAAAGTATACACATTTGGTCATTTGAAGGAATTTTGTTTCCCGCATTTCCTGAGAATGAAAGTTAAACATTACGGATAATGATAGATAGAAATGAAATTTGAGCTGGATGAATTGAATTGGAGCTGGACTTTGAATTCAACTAACTGTTTGATGGGGTTAGATGTAACAGTTAGCTAATTCGAATCATTCACTTAAGGTGGTGATTCCTTTTGGAGACATCAACTTTGAACCTTTATTACTCATTCATTCCTTGAGTTAAGAAACCATTTTTATATCGAATTGGAGCTTAATATGTTTTCTTTTTAATGAATACAGTGAACCAAACTTCAGTTTTTGGAAATTATTTTACTGCATTTTTGAAGTAATTTAATTTTCCAGATTTTTTGCAGACTAAAGTAATTTTTTGTTAGGCGTCATCCACATCATTCGATTCCCCTATTAAATAGCTGCGGACCCTTTTTTTAATTCTTATGAAACCGCTCTTAGTTATAAAGGAATTAGCTAAAATGTAAGCGCAACTTGGATTTTGCTTACTTTTCCCAACTTTGGCAAGCCACCACTTTAGCTAGAAAGCAGCAATCGTATCGTGGCAATTAAAAAAGGATCCCTGGATATTTTTGTGTACAACACGTCCAGTAAGTGGCAACCCTCTAGCTTGCATAGTGAATGCTCCGCAATCGCTGGGAAAAATTTGGTCATGTTTTTGCAAAAACTACATTTTTTACGATAGCAGCGTACGGGATAGCAGTTAGAAGATTATAATGTCACGGATAATTGGCCTCGACGAGACCTTCAAATTGACACCCTTTGCTTAGTTTCACGGCTTGCGTAGTTCAAGATATGGCGGATTATTTGATTTCTGCAAAAATGACAAGTTTTTAACACCAAAATAAGAAAATCAGCTATATCTCACTATAGAGAAAAGCTAGAAAGGAGCTTCAAAACGCAAAAATGTAGAGCTCGACAACATCTTTCGAATGAATATAATTATAGCTATGCGGCTACTGTCTAATTGTCAAAAATCGGCAAAAACAGCTCTGAACGGAGACGTCGAAGTTTTGAACCGGGATTGCGCGGAGGTTGTTAGAATGCTAAGAGAACTTATTTTGGAAAGCTTCATCAAATTTCATCTTGATATATGTGCCCAAAAAAATCACCACCTTAAATAACATCCAGCTTTCACTGAGCGTATCCTGAAACAGTTTTAAGTTTAGATTTTTTAGACCAAAATTGAAGTTTGAATTCTAGGTTCCACTTGGTTCCACAAGTCAACGTTTAAGAAAATTTTCCAAGCAATTGTCTCGTAGATCGGAGAATTACATACATTAAACTAAACTAAACTCGCGAACTCGAGAACTTGCAGATTGAAGGATGTTTCCAAATAGCTCCGAGAGGAAATGCAACCAGACATTTTACGAGTCTGGCTGCCGGACTACAGACTGCTGTAGAAAGACTACAGACTAAGACTACAGACTTCTTCGGCCGCTCGTTTGTTGCGCCAGGCACCTATGTATGGTCAGGAGAATTTTTTCTCAACCCTGCAGACTAGAGATGAGGACGAGCCGGGATTTTCCGGCTCGGCTCGGCTCGGCTCGGGAGAAAATGTGGTCGGCTCGGCTCGGCTCGGCTCGGCTCGGCTCGGCTCGGCTCGCGGGCATACCCGGCTCGGCTCGGCTCGGCTCGGAAGAATATTGAAAGTGGGCCGGCTCGGCTCGGCTCGGAAGAATATTGAAAGTGGGCCGGCTCGGCTCGGCTCGGAAGAATATTGAAAGTGGGCCGGCTCGGCTCGGCTCGGCTCGCCCAGCTTGAAATTTGAAATTTGACCGATTCCACCCAATTGTGGATTTTCTTCCTTGTTTTTGACAAAAGGCCTGAAAATCGCTGACACGCTCGCTGGCCTTGGCTCAAATCTGGATCAGGCTGCTACTCCGGTAGATTTCAGGGCAGTGAAATCCCTAATTTCGAGACATTTCACTAGCACCTGGCAATCCGGTTTATCCTCGGACAGACTAGACCTGCTTCGAATCCCCCGCAACCCTGACCCGAAGGAGATTGGACTATCCAGGGCTGACAGGTCAGTCCTGTCCCAACTTCGTGTCGGGGGCTTCTCTCCAATCCTAAACTGGTACCTCCATAGGATTGGAGCCCGAGATTCTCCCTCATGTGCCCATTGCCCTGACCAGGAAGATACACTGTCGCATGCCCTACTCTACTGCCCACAATCAGACCGCCCACGCCTATCCCACTTGGGTCCTAACCCTAGCCTTGCGGTCCTCTGGGAAAAGCCTCGAGAGGTCCTTGCCTTTCTCAGAGAATGCGGCCGCCTCCGTCCTGGAGGTGTCCGGGTCGATTGAATCTGTATTCAGGTGGCTGGAAGCATCAACAACAACAACAACAAAACAGCTGTATAGCTTTCGTGTACCAGTGTGAATCACCACAATTCCATTTTTACCCAGACACTGCGAGCTGCAGAGTCTACGATTATAAGGTTTAGTGATATTGATATTTGGTAAATGTATATTCTACGAAAGTGGGCGGGGGCCCATTCATGCTTGTTTTGCTTAAAATTTATTATTTTATTCTATGTATACAATATGGAAAGCAATCAGTGATAAACGCCGAAAAAATCACGAGAAAACTTTTTGTTTTCCGCAGTCTTGAGGAAAGGCATAATCTGATAAATTGCAAAATGCTTCAGAACTCAGCAATAAAATTCAGAATTCTTTCACATTATTTTTTAAGTTTTAGAAAATTTCAAATCCCCTAATTGCTCTCTGCCGATCGTAGCCATAACAGTAGTCAAGTCAACTGTAATTATGCAGAATAGTTTTAAACTCTAAATTAATAGTAAGTATTTCTGGTATATATATAATCAGCACTTTTACAACCTTTTCTGCTATCTGATAGATTACTACAAAAACCCAAAGCCACAGTAGTAAGACAATGCAAATTTTAATTGTAATATTTTTGATAATACCAAATATGACACGTTGAAATAACTAAGTCAAAATGTTTCCTTATAACTACACCATACATAGGTTGGCTTCAAGCACAGCCTAACGTTTAAACTAAGTTGGCGTAGGAAGGAAGGTATGAATAAAGACAAGGAAAAACGGAAAATTAGACGACAAAGTTGAACACAGAAAACAGAATTCATTGAATTAGTTGACTATTTTGTTTGTACAAATTCGGAAATAATTACAGTGAACTTAAAATTTTTCGATAGGGTCGGCTCGGCTCGGCTCGGCTCGGAGTTTCAATTCTCCGGCTCGGCTCGGCTCGGCTCGGGAGAAATTGTTGCCGGCTCGGCTCGGCTCGGCTCGCGAGCCGAGCCGAGCAGAGCCGAGCCGAGCCGCGAGCCAAAATCCTCATCTCTACTGCAGACACAAAAACTTCATCCACCCGATCCTCCAATGGAGGTAGCCAAGGATTACAGTCATCCGGGACAGATCGAACAAAAACATTCACAGCCTTAGTCCTGCTTTTCCCTTTTTGGGACTCATCCCTACATTTTTGCTTTTTGAAGTACCTTTCTAGCTTTTCGCTATCGTGAGATATAGTCGATTTTCCTAGTTCCTAGTTCGGCGTTGAAAACTTGTAATTTTTGCAGAAATCAAATAATCCGCCATTTCTTGCGCTACGTAAGCCGTAAAATTAAACTACGGGTGTCAATTTGAAGGTCTCGTCGAGACCGATTATCCGTGACATTATAATCTTCTAAACTGCTACCCCGTACGCTGCTATCATAGAAAATGTAGTTTTTGCAAAAACATGACCAAATTTTTTCCAGCGATTGTGGAGCATTTACTATGCAAGCTAGATGGTTGCCACTTACTGAACGTGTTTTACACTAAAATACCCAGGGACCCTTTTTAGTTGTCCCGATTGCTGCTTTCTAGCTAAAGTGGTCGCCTGCCAAAGTTGGGAAAAGTACGCAAAATCCAGGTTGTGCATACTTTTTAGCTAATTTCTTTATAAGGAAGAGCAGTTTCATAATAACTAAAAAAGGGTCCCCAGCTATTTGAATGGAATCGAATGATGTGGCCTCACGAAAAAATTTACTTGAGTCTGCAAAAATTCTGGAAAATTATACTTCTTCTAAAATCTGTTTAAAATATTTTAGAAAAGCAACATTAGTTTCGTGGCATACATTAAAAAGAGAGAATGTCAAGCGACATTTTGATGTAAAAATGGCTTCTCAACTCCAAGTAATGAATGAGTAATAATGGTGCAAACTTTATGTGACCAAAGGGAATCACCACCTTAAGTAAAATGACTCACCAAAGTTAACTTAAATGAAAGAAAGAAAAGTTTTAAATGCGAAAACGTTTTCAATGAAGCAGTTATCCCTAGAATCGCTGACAGCTGCAGGTTGAGTGTTTCTGGATCGACATGTTCCTTCATTTTGCAAAGCAATTTAGTCGACTGCAAAGCTGTTGTCCTAACGAGTAGTATGCTGTTGGAGAGGCCTGGACGCCTGCATGACGCCAATACAGGAGCATAAGCCAAGACTGTGTCCTGTTGGAGATACCGATGCAAAAGTGAAGCAATGTGCCAAGCAAAGTGATCAACTCAGAGAAGTCTGCGGAGAAGTGACGGATCGTGAACTGGACAAGTTATATCCTGTTGGCTGTTGAACTGATCACAGCTTTAACCTACTGTATAACCTACCAGTATTAAACATATAGTATATTTTAACCTTATATGCTCAATATCCAACATACAATAAAGAAGATGTTTGAGTTCTGATTATTTAAGGCATATGTCAGAATTTCAACTTCAGTTCAAGGTCGAGAAACAATTTGAGACAGATTAGATTAGGTGCGTTTACTTCACATGTACTCAATGATTTATTTGAGTTTATTTGTTTATTTGGTTAAAGTTGCTGGGAAGGCTCTTATTGACTTTTAAATAATTTCAATCAGTAAAAGATCTTCGGCTTGCAGCTGCTGTAATTTATGCCATGATTTAGGATTAAGCATAACGTTTGATTTAGCGCGTAGTGCTACGTCAAACATCCTACTAAAAACAACGTGCGACTGTTCTTTCCGCTTAGGTCTGCCCGTTTCTGAGCGAAACTCGTCCCTAACCTGTTCTTCTTCTGGGGTAGAAAAGAACGGATAACCCGTTTTTGTGTCAAGATAACTTGTTTGGGTTCGCGAGAAAGTTTACTATCAGAGGAGGAGAAACCAACGGAGGAGCGGATTTTAGGCTGTTTTTGGGGTGAAGTATACATGTGCTTGGGGGTATTTGGGGGGTTTCACCCCCCCCCCCCCTTACCTGGACCTCACTTCCCCAGAGGGGTCCATCACCCCCCAGAATCCGGATCTTTCCGGTGTTTTGGGCACGGCCGCCGGTTCACCCCCTCACCCAAAACTTTCCCTCGGGCACATGTCTGGGGAGAAGTTTGACTCTCTCCAGAGTCTTCCGAATCAGCCTGTTGCGAAATACGAGAGACTTCTGAACGTACAGCAGTAACACTCTTTTTAGCTTGTGCATTCGAAATCTTAGGCAATTGAAAACAGCGACTTTCCAGTCCTTCCCCTGTTCAACAACAGAATTAACATAAGCTACTAAGTCATCACTGTGATCTTGGTAAAATCGTACAGAACGACGGTCGTTGTCTGCTCATCTCCTTGTAAACCTCCAGCTTCTGATAAGGGCTTCTGATAACCCATCTACGTTTTCGGGTTATTTCGAAGTCGTATTCAGAGAAGGTCATTTGCCACCTAGCTAAACATGAATTTCG
Organism: Trissonchulus latispiculum; assembly: GCA_030248195.1. NCBI lineage: Eukaryota > Metazoa > Nematoda > Enoplea > Enoplida > Ironidae > Trissonchulus > Trissonchulus latispiculum. Next base: position 14,417 of record JASAND010008714.1, read on the forward strand.
TGAGGGATGTTTCATCAACCAACGCAGAGCAGAGTGGTTTGCAAACAACGCAAAAGGGAGTTTGCCGCACAAGTAATGTCGAAAATGCTCAATACCAAATTATCGTGAGTGAAACAAGCTTATTTGCATGAATGGGTTGCCGCTGGCATTTTTCCTCTTATGCTATTAGTTTTTTCCGTTTATAGTAATGGGTTTTGCCGATGATTGCTACAATGGCATATATACGGAGATAAACTCAGGCTACAGTCTTGCTGGTCATCACTTTCTTCTTGGAAAAATTAACAAGAAAAAGTCCATCCAAAGATGTTACCCGGGACAAGGCCACGTAGGTTCCATTTGGAAAGGCAGATCCGCCAGACCATCTCTTACCTACAAATTATCTTTTGGATAATGCTATACGTACTCACTAGCGTAGATGGGGCGGGGGCCAACGGGGGCAGCCGCCGTCCCCGAAATACTGGATTCGCCCTCCTGATAAAATTGGGCGAAAGAAAATTTGACCCCTAATTTTCACCCATTTTGACCCATTTTGACCGATTTTGGCCATTTTTGACTCATTTGAGGCTCCGTAACTCATTTTTCCTCCACTTTGGTGCGTTGGCCCTATTACAACTTTTTATCTACGCAACGAGAGCTTTTGAATGATATCAATATTGTGGATTTCCGACACTTTTTAGTTTTTACCCACTTTGACCGATTTTGGCCATTTTTGACCCATTTGAGGCTCCGTAACTCATTTTTCCTCCACTTTGGTGCGTTGGCCCTATCACAACTTTTTATCTACGCAACGAGAGCTTTCGAATGATATCCATATTGTGGATTTCCGACACTTTTTAATTTTTACCCATTTTGACCGATTTTGGCCATTTTTGACCCATTTGAGGCTCCGTAACTCATTTTTCCTCCACTTTGGTGCGTTGGCCCTATTACAACTTTTTATCTACGCAACGAGAGCTTTCGAATGATATCCATATTGTGGATTTCCGACACTTTTAATTTTTACCCATTTTGACCGATTTTGGCCATTTTTGACCCATTTGAGGCTCCGTAACTCAAAATGGGTGCATTTTCTGGCCTTGACCCAATTACAACGTTTTCATTACTCGTCGAGAGCTTTCGAATGGTACCAAAATTAGCTCGTTTGGACAACTTTTATCTTTTACTCATTTTTACTCACGGGGCTGCTCCGGGAGCACCTCTGCTCCCCCGGGGCTGCCCGCGCTTCCGGGAGCAGTTCAGATCCATGCGCAGATCCCCTGCAAATTTCAGCCCGGTCGGCCCACCCAATCTCGAGATAGAGGGGGGCAGGAGGTGGTAACGAGGATAATAAATAAACGGACGTACCCAGATGAAAGGGTTGCCTTTTTGTTGAAAAAGGCGGCAACCCAATAAGTTCGTTCATACTTTTTGAGAGATCTAGCGGCGTAT
>JASAND010008716.1:0-17303 GCA_030248195.1 Trissonchulus latispiculum
GATGAAAAAAGTGACTGAAAAGAAGGCCGCTCATCAAGAATATTAACACGAAAAACAAGCGATCAAAAATTCTATTCACCACAAAATTTCAGAAAGGACAAAAGGAGTAAGCAAAAGTACGTAAACAACTAACATCTTTTAGTGTTGTTTTCTAGTATTGCTGACGGTCGAAATTTTCGTTGTTCGGCCCAACTTGCAGAAAACAGAAGAAAAACCAATCAATGAAAGCCGATAGAAACTAAGCAAAGCGCATCCCACAACTCAGATGGAAATTAATTAATTAATGAAGCCAATTTGTTCGTTAACCGGAGTAAGAGAATTTAAATTAATTAAGCCAATTTGTTCGTTAACCGGAATAAGAGAATTTACCTAAACGAAACTTTTCACTATTCTCTCTAAAGAAATTTCATAACTGATAAGTGAAAGCTAAAAATAGTTGCCGAACTGGTGCATAGAGAACAGAATAGAGAATGAAAGAAACCAGTTACAATTCCAGCCAAGTGTCGAACACTAAGATTGTGCGGTTCCTAAAAACCAGTATGTTCCTTGTCGCAAGCACAGAAAAAAGTGCGACATCAAGCTTGTGGTGTACCAAAACATGAATCTGTAACAAGAACAGAAAATTCAAATATTCCTGCCAAATCCCCCACAAATTACAAACTCCTACCAAGAAATGAAAAATACAAAATTTCCATCAAACGCGCCGTCACTCCAATCCTCGTCCCCGAACCAGCACCCCCCCCCTCAGAAAAAATTTTAATCTTCTTCATCATCTTCCTCTTCCGTATATTCTGATGCATCGGACTGGTTAAGATCAGATTCTTTGCTATCCTCCTCCTCTGAGGGGAAATCCCACTGCGGATGATTCACAATCTCACGGGCCTCATGAACTTCAAACTAAAAAAAACAAAAATACACAACAGATAAATAAAAATAAAGCTATAGTAACAAACAAAAACATAAGCTAAGTAGCTTTTCACATACCTATTATTCAAAGCACAATTCAGTGGAAAAACTATATAAATTCCCACATAACATTTTACAACAGCATTAAAAACACAATACGTACCGACCGAATAAAATATCGAGACATGTTTCGAAAACTTTGGTTTAAGTCCATAAACAAAATCCGTTTACTTTAACATCTTTAGTCTGGTCCTGATCAAGATATGAATCCGAACGAAGACAAATTTGGAATGCATAAGTGCCGGGGATGGGCGGAGCCGGAAATTTCAATTCCACCTAAAAATGAAGTCATTAGGAAAAAATTGTGAGGAATGGCGACATTAAAAAATATCAGGAAAATGGAACAAAGCAAGGACAGAGTCAAAAACTGTAGGCTGTTATGATGAAAACTATTCTTATGCAATTCTTCAATAAAGGCAAACATTGTTAAGAAACCAATTTTCAAAGAAACCAATTTTGTTTAAGGCTCAGTTGAGGAAAAGCTAATTTTGAATAAAACAGCGAAGTAGGCATTTTTTGATGTCGCCATTCTTCACAATTTTTTCCTAATGCCTTCATTTTTAGGTGGAATTGAAATTTCCGGCTCCGCCCATCCCCGGCACTTATGCATTCCAAATTTGTCTTCGTTCGGATTCATATCTTGATCAGGACCAGTCTAAGGATGTTAAAGTAAAGAGTTTGCTTAGGGACGTTTAAATCAAAGTTTTCGAAACATTTTTCGATATTTATTCGGTACGTGTTGTGTTTTTAAATGCTATTGTAAAATGTTATGTGGGAATTTATATAATTTTTTCCCCACTGAATTGTGCTTTGAATAATAGGTATGTGGAAAACTGTTTAGCTTCTGTTTTTATTTGTTACTATATTTAATTTTTGTTTATCTGTTGTGTATCTTTGTTTTTTAGTTTGAAGTTCACGAGGCCCGTGAGATTGTGAATCATCCACAGTGGGATTTCCCCTCCGAGGAGGAGGATAGCAAAGAATCTGATCTTAACCAGTCCGATGCATCAGAATATACTGAAGAGGAAGATGATGAAGAAGATTAGAATTTTTCTGAGGTGGGGGGGGGGGGGGGTTCGGGGACGAGGATTAGGGAGGCGGCGCGTTGATGGAAGTTATGTATTTTTTTGGTTTCTTAGTAAGAGTTTGAACTAGTTTGTGCGAATTCCACTAGAACATTTCAAGTTTTTGATCTTGTAGCAGATTCATGTTTTGGTACACCGGCAAGCTTGTTTATCGCACTTCATTCTGTGCTTGAGACAAGAAACTGATTTTTAGGAACCGCACTTAATCTTATTGTTCGACACTTGGATGGAATTGTAACTGGTTTCTTTCATTCTGTATTGTGTTCCGTTATGTACCAGTTCGGCAACTTTTTTTAGCTTTCTCTATGAGTTGTGAAATTTCTTTAGAGAGAATAGTGAAAAGTTTCCGTTTAGGTAAATTCTCTTACTCCAGTTAACGAACGAGTTGGCTTAATTTCCATCTGAGTTGTGGGATGTGCTTTGCTTAGTTTCTATCGGCTTTCATTGATTGGCTTTTGTTCTGTTTTCTGCAAGTTGGGCCGAACAACGAAAATTTCGACCGTCAGCAACACTGGAAAACAATACTAGAAGATGTTGGTTGTTTACGTACTTTTGCTTACTCCTTTTGTCCTTTCTGAAATTTTGTGGTGAATAGAATTTTTGATCGCTTGTTTTTCGTGTTAATATTCTTGATGAGCGGCCTTCTTTTCAGTCACTTTTTTCATCCTTTTATCCACCACCAATGCACGAATACTGTGACGTATCGTGTTAGCTAGTTTATTTATTTATGGCTTTGGCTGGCTCTTTTTGGTGCAGAGTTTCGCCTGTACCGGTTTTAAAAATGTGTCATTAGAATTGTTGTGAGTGTTAATTACAGCAATTTTTGTAATTGTTTGTGTACTATTTTTGTGGGTTTCTGTAACTCTAATTTTTTTTCTGTAGAGTATGTTTAAAATTGGAATGAGTTGGATGAATGTTGAATTTTGTGAGATTTTTTAAATCTTTGTATTGTTGTGTTCTTAAATTTTGTTTTGGACATTATTGATGCATTTGTTGTCCTTTTTTGCTTATTTATGTCGATGTTTTGTTTCAGTAAAAGTTTTATGAATGGCGACTTTTTGCTTTTAGGGACTGTGTATACGTTACGTACCATGCCATGCACAGAAGAATAAATTTCCAGATTTGAAATTCATAAAATTTTAATATTTTGAAAGTGCAAATTAACTCATTGGTGACCTCATTTGGGATTTTACTTCATCCTAAATTATCATCACCAAAACACCAAAAGCCAAACAAATGTAAAAATTTAATAATTACCCTATTTTCAACGAATTTGCACTTTCAACATTTGAAGATTTAAAAAACTTCAGTTCTGGAAATTTCATCTGTTATGTAACAATTTTAATATTGACTTAGTTAAACAATATTTTGCGTGAACGAACGTTTGAAATGAGAAGAATTAATCAGAAATGGTGATATTTCCACATGGGGGATGGCCCATAATGCATACGGGACAGAAATTCTCGTTTGGAGAGCTTTTAGCTGATAAATTTTCCAGTAGGCAAATCTTTATAGAAGTGATTACATATGAAAAAATCTGAAGGGAAAGGTGCTACCTATACATTCGTTCTGCGTTCAAAGAACTGCTCACTTTGCAGTCTCTGAATCTGTAAACGATGAAGCGACTAGTTAGCGGCTGATTAAACAATACTGAGTACTGTTATGACAAATGTGTACGAGTTAACGGCAGCAATTCCTTGTATCTATCTCAACTGACTGCTGACTGTTTAGATGGCTTGAAGTTGCTGGCCCAGCTTCACGTCTTCCTTTGCCTAGCTGTCCGTTGCTCCATTCTCTGGAAAAGTTAGCATTGACCGTTGCCACTAGTGTTTGTGAACGGCCGGTCAAGTTACGCCGAAACTCGGGCCGGCCCATATTATGTCCTGCTGTCGCCTGGCCGGCACGGCCTGCTGAAATCTGTTTTTTATTTTTTGCTTTAAACTCTAAAAATCTATCACAGTAATTGTGTAAAGGCTTTTCTATTTCTAACATATACCTTCATGCTTTGACAATACTCGATTTTAGGAACTTTTATTTTAAAGAACTGTCGCTCAAATTTCGGATTTCAAAGTAAGCTAGAGTCGACTTTATTTTCCAGTATTCACAGATTCACAATTTCGGCGGTGTTTATTAGAAGCTTCCAAGTTAGACTGAACTATATAGAAAGCGTAATGTAGATACACACCAGTTTTAAGGAGACCAGAAAAAGCTTATGATCATCTAGACAGAAATATGACAGAGTAAGTCAATTTCATGTGCAAAGGAAACCTGGCAACAGCACTGTTGGTCATCCCAAAATTTGGACTACCCGGTCGGTTGTGGGCTGGCCGGCGAAAAGTGGCCAACTGCCTGAACGACCAGCCGTCGGCAATGGCGACCGTTCGTTTCTTCGACGCTAGGTCTCACTATTCATTTTTCACTGCACCTTTTTTCAGGGTCTATTTCTTTAAAGATTAAAATGGTCTGATTAAATTTTTAATATATACCAGCTTCTTTAATGCAGGATTAAAGGATTAAACTAACCAAAATTGTTATTAAATTAACTTGTTTAATCCGACATTGTTTAATTCCCTGAATAAAAGAGTTGGTTAGACCATTTAATCCGCCATTAAAGCAACAAAACAGGTTGGAAATTTTAATCCGCTAACTTTTAATCAGTTTAATCACCGTAGTTGCACCAAGACTAAAAACTAGTTGAAAATAAAGAAGGTGGATAAAACGGCTTAAAATTAATCTTTAATGAAACAGCGATTAGGCAAGTCGGACTAAAATAACTCGTTGATCTTTTGATCCGAAGTAGGACATACATAATTGGATTAAAACATGACTTTATTGAAATTTTAATCCGTTTAATCCGAGCTGCTATTTCTTCAATGCGGATTCATTTTAATTTAATCCGTTTAATCTTCAAAGAAATAGGGCCTTAGTTTCACCGTCGGATTATGATTGAGCTGAGGGGGAATTAGCCTGAGTTCTTTCGAAAGGCACACTTTATTTGCAAAAACATGTATTGTTAAGTTGTTAGCAAGAAATTTTAAAATGGTAGAACCATGTCGGATTAAGATGAAATTGAAAAATTTGTAATTGACGACACAATTGCGCAATGCTGGGCTTAGGCAGCGGAAGATCACGTGCTAGCTATGTAGATATTTCGTAATCCTGCTAATGCTAACTCCAAAGATATAGTCAACATTTGAGTAGTCTCTCCTGGCTTCGGGCTGAGAATACGGACATAAGCACCGGCACCCTACACTCTTAAAAAGATACCTGTAGAAACTACAGGAATTCTTGTAGTTTTCTACAAAAGTGCTCCTGTGCGGTCAGTCACTAGCGGAGCTTCCTGTATTTTCCACAAAAGTAACTTTTGTATTTTTTACCGGCTTCTCGAATAGTAAAAATTAGTGGAAATTCCTGTCGAAAATACTAAGGAAACCTGTAGTTTTCATTACAGGAGTTTCCTGTAGAAAATACTAAAGAAACCTGTAGTTTTGTTCGACTTTTTTGACAATCCTAAATCAGATACCAAACCTGTAGTTTTTACAAGTCAAAACCTGTAAATTTTACTGGAGTGACCTGTTATTTCAAAAAGGGGTGGGGGCAGGTGCGGGGGGCGGCCGCTCCCAAAACGTTTTCGGCAGGGAGCGGCCGTTACAAAAAAATCACCCACGGGGTGTTGAAAGACTGAAAATTTGAAAATATTCAGAAAATTTCAGTCTTCAAAAATTATGACCACTGTCGCCCTTATATACGCAGTTTGCGTTATCAGCGTATCGAGTACTTTCCTGTAGAGCACCTGTAAATTATCTACAAAAGCTTTTGTATTTATCATCTACAAAAGTGATTCCTGTAGTTTCTACTGGAACATGTCTAAGAGTGTATAACCTTCTGTAGGTTGGAGTTCTCTCCAGCGGTCATTTCACCTTTTTACCTTACCTCAGTTTTAACTGAACAGTATATAAATATATCTAAATCGCCTAAATTGTAGAAGGTTGAGCCGAGTTAGCAGTGATCTCAGATTTGCTCTTAAGAATAATCCGTTTCCTTGAAATGACTAAACATGGGCAAATGGGGGCGTCACAACGTTTTGTATTAGCCATCAGGATCCAACGTTTACGTGTCGTGTGTGTATGTCTAGCTTGCAGTGCAATTCGTTGTGTAATAGGTTGCATGCAACGCGTTCGTTATCTGTCACTGTACAGCAACAATGTAAATACACTAGCTTACTCGACACTGAAGACAGATAACGCACAGTTTCGTAGGGGGTTCTAGACTTAAAAAATTTAAAAATAATGAAAAGATTTGAAAATTTATCAGGATTTGGAGTGTCAATTTTTGATAACTTTATTAAAAATATTTTTAATTTAAAAATCTAATTTTAATTTTTAGTCAAAGCGTAGAGAAAACTTGCAGTTTTTTGCCGGCTTAGTCACCACATTAGCAAGAATTGATCGCTAAAAGACATGATAGCACTGCCGAAATGTTTGTTTCTTGAGTAGAGTGTATTTTTGGGTCATGTATTACCAAAGAGTTTTTAGATGGCTTTTGACTGTACAAATTTTGTTTGAATCATTTTTGGCGCAAAATGCGAATAGTCGTGGCAAAAATGATCAGAAAGTGCCTCAGGGCAGATCTGTCGAAAGTGAGTTCATTATTGTTGATATTATGGTAGTTGTAATCTTGAATGAATATAATGGGATTATGAACGCATGATAATAAATAATATTACATAAACATTTTTGTATTTCAGCCAGTTTGCTAGACTGGACTAGATTTTGAATCGATTAAATCATTCACTGGTTGAGTTATGTAGTTTTGACTTTCTCTCGCTTTCTCATTAATGTTGAGTGAATAGAAGCATCAATTCGTTTAACATCAAATGCGATTCGAAGCAATTTCAGGGTAGCTACATTTTTATCGCTTTCATGAAAATGAAGCAAACGCGCGCTGGTGGCAGGCGAGTCGCGAAGAATACAATACATTCATCAATGAGCACATTGAGAGCGATAGAGAGCCAATGTCGCACCCATTGGTTCTCGGATAGTTCGCTCGCACTAAGGGCTTCCCCTTAAGAGTCACTGCAGAGCTGGCCTTTTTCATAAATTCTATGATTTTTGGCGCGTTTTCGCTGAAGCTCTGAGAGCTCGGGCTGATTTTAGTGTTCAGAGTCAGCAAGCGGATAAGAGATTGAAACAGACAAGATTCTGACAATAAAATGTGAGCTGACTGATTATATTTAGAGCCGTGCCCAGGCCTTGAAGCGGTCGCCGGGCCGGGCGCGGTTTTGGAGGCCCCAGGCTCGGACCAGTTGGTTCAGCAGGCACGACAGGGCCCGGACCCGACCGGCTAGTTTCTTAGCGTCACAACTCTATTATGGATCACTGAGGCAAAGTCGTATACACTCAAAGCCTGGGAGTGTTGAAGCCTGGAAGCTAAACATCCAAAACTCAGAAAAATCTAACTTCATCGTGGGGAAGGATAACTGCTCTTTCTCATTAAATAGGGATGTTTAAGTGTAAATCTTATGTAATGTGATTAATAAACTAAATTTTTTAGTTCGACTGTGTACCGTAACATCGCTGGATCAATACTACTGTGAATTGCTCAAGAGGAAACTCGAAGAAGACGTATCGCTGATTAAGGGACAGATTTCGGTGGTTGTAAAGCCACAGTCTCAAGTCCTACAGTATACAGCCTCACTGTACTGTGTACAGGCACGGCATGTGTAAGTGTTTATACTGTATGTGGTTTAATGTTTGCTATGGTACAAATGTTTGATTTTTAAATGTTATGAGTTGTGATGCTAAAAATTTCAAGTCTGGGTTGCTTCTATTGAGGGAATTTTATTTTTCAGATAGCTAGGGCCATGGCGGGTCTTCAAACTTCTCAGTTGCATAATTACGAAACTAAAGTCTGACCAAAAAATGTAGAAAGCGAAATTGTTTGCTTTATATCTCGTAAACGCTTCAAGATAACTGCCATAAATTATATATTTTCTGAACCGGAATGATGAGATCTTTCTTCTCGTGAAAAAAGTTTTTTGAAATTTCCCGTGCGATTTCAAAGGGTGCCGCTTTTATATGTCCAGAAGGATTGGTAAATGCTACACCTACGATTTTTTCAGGAAAATTTTCCCCTTGACCGAATGTCCTACACACCAAATTTCAGCTTTGTTGGTTGAAAATTGCGTGAGTTATTCCATTTTTTAGATTTTCAAAATCCTTTGATCTTTGCCGCTTTTTCGACTTTGACTGGTTGTTCTCGCCACTCGCTCAACGAAAAAAATTTTTTGATTGATTTTCAGGACCGCCTGGGTGTCCGCTTTCATCTGTATACGTGGTATTTCAAAATTTGAAAGTCGATTTTTTCGAAAAATACCACTTTTTGACCCAAAATTCCGGCAAAGCGAATCCACCAAAAGTGAATAAAAATAACATAATCATAAAGCTCTTTGAGCTGAATCCAACGATATAAAGTTTTCGTGGCTACGACTTATATTGCGCCAGCAATGAATTTTTAAACATTTCCCTTATTTCAAGCTGGTTTTTGGCTTCCTTTGATGTTGCCGCCTAGATTTACCTGAACCAGCGTAAACTAGCAAAAACCAGCTGAAATAAGGAAAATGTTTAAAAATTCATTGCTGGCCAATTTCATAGCCCGAACTTTATATCGTTGGTTCAGCTCATAATGAACTTTTGATTTGTTTTTTTATTCACTTTTGCTGGATTCCTTTGCCGAAATTTTGGGTCAAAAAGTGGTATTTTTCGAAAAAATCGACTTTCAAATTTTGAAATACCACGTATTGATGAAAGCGGACACCCAGGCGTCCTGAAAATCCAATCAAAAATTTTTTCGTTGAGGAGGGGATTAGAAGCAATTACTTGATACGAATGATATTAACAGCAAAGCCTTAGTCGCTAGTGGGTTAATTTTGCCTGTTAAAGATAGTAGAGCTTAGGATTCAAGAGTTTATATCATATTAGTCCATGGTGTTAGCATATCTTCTTCAGTCAAACTTTCATCGTCATCATTTTTAACCCCAGGATAGGTTAGATTACAGTTTCCTACGTTTAACACCACACAAGCATTACATTCCCGTTTCAAGTTTTACACTACATTGAAAGGATCTAGTTAAGTTTACTGGTTTAAACTCAGCTTAGCTCTTTCATGAAAAGGGCCCTTAGTCGTCCAGTATCATTAGCTTTGTTTCCTTTTGCAGGTATGAGTGTTTGGAGAAGATTCGTGACGACAGTGCGGATGTGGTGAAGATAGGAGCGGAGGACCTGTACGGAGTTCAGACTGTGGAAGACTATGGCGATATTCAGCCAATTGCTGCGGGCCAAACTGTAGAGCGGTGCACTTATGACTGCCACAGTGAGTTCTTGTTTGGGAGTTCACTAGCAGCAGTAGCTGTCAACTAAAATAAAAGATAAATTGAAATATGAAATAACATAAAATAAAGGATAAATTGAAATATGAAATAACATAAAATAAAAGATAAATTGAAATATGAAATAACATAAAATATAAGATAAATTGAAATATGAAATAACATAAAATAAAAGATAAATTGAAATATGAAATAACATAAAATATAAGATAAATTGAAATATGAAATAACATAAAATAAAAGATAAATTGAAATATGAAATAACATAAAATAAAAATAAAAAAATGTAAGCGGGTTAAGTGGTTTTTCACTAACACACAGGTAAATTATAAGTATCGACCGTGCAACAGGTTGATGCCTGCAGGATTCAATCTATAGTTTCCAAGAGGTCCCCTCTGATGGCATATAGGTGTATGCATGATGACAGTAATAATTTTTTTATCATGTTGCCAGTTTAAACATTTCACTTGATTTAATATTTTAATTTGTTAATAATTTTTTTAGAATTCACTCAGGAATATTCGGTTGCTGTGGTCAAGAAAAGTTCGGGTATCAAGTCCATCTCTGAGCTGAAGGATCGAAAAGCCTGTTTTGGCCTCTCTGGCGATGCGAGTTCTTGGATAATTCCGTTGTATCATATTGGAAAGAATGCTTCTTCAGATCCCAGTAATTAGAATCTACTTAAACTTTTAGTCTTTATATGTAATGTACAATGTGTAACTGATTATAGTTTAGTGAAACTACAAGTTTTATTGTTTTCCTGAGCAAAATGGGCCAAGTTATCTAACTAAATAATGCTAAAGTAGCTTTTTCTCAAGGTTTAGTTATTTGATTAGTTCGAAACTGATTATAGATTATGCTCGGGTTCAATGGGACGAAAAGAAGTCCACAAGAAATCGACGTCAGGTCATTAGCGATCGGGAATGCCCGCTTGATTTGGACTTAATTAATGAATATTTTGTGTCCAGTTGCGCTCCTGGACACTGGTCAAGTGATGATGTTTTTGGTGGGTCATTTGGACTTCATCTTTCTCGCAAGAGTACATAATACATAAGAGTATGACAGTAAGCCTAATTAATGGCAGCATCATGTCTGAATGTTCAGTGCCTAGAATTTGTTATTCAAAGACTGTGAAAGCTGTCTGAAATATGGACTGTTCTTTCTTAGGTCCCAAATATCGAAACAAATTATGCTCGTGCTCATCAAACAACAACTGTGACTCAGAGGCAACTGATATAACTTCCTCACTGAAGTGTTTGCAGTCTGGGCAGGTACTTAATTAATTATGTATATAATTAACAAATATTAACAATATTTGATCTGTACCTAATTGAATCGATAGATGGTTCCGGAGAAAACCCCATGCATCAAAAGTTCCATTTCTAAGATCCTTTTAAACACTTATATTAATTCTAGCTTCTTTATATTGCTTAATATTTGGACTGCTAATTATCCCCACAACTGCTTCGATAGATTCACAGCTGCAATTTTATTTTTAGCTGTTGTGAGTTAGCACCGACAGGGAACTATAAATTGTGGATGTTGTTCTAAGCTAAGCGAGTTTAATCCCGAAATTGCGCAAACACTCAATGATTTCTCCTAAGTTCAGTTAGTTAAGCCTAAGCTCGTCCGTGTTGAATTGGGTTTGGCTTTAAGCTGCTCATGTTAAATCATTTATCCAGCAATTTTATAGTTGTATATTTTTAACTTTCTCTTATTTCAGGGCGAAGTAGCCTTTACCAGCAGCGAAGCTATCAATAACTTTTTTCGAACCAAAAGTCTCAGCTCCCAGAGTCCCAAATATCAGAACAACCCGGACGACTACGCCCTTCTCTGCAAGACTGGACTTAAGACAAACGTTTTTGAGTATGACTTTTGCCACTGGGGTGTGGTCCCGGAGTTTGCCTATGTCACTTCTGTGCAGCGCTACCACTCAGCGCACCGCGTACCGTTTGAAGTCTACGCTCAGTTTGTCACATCACTGTTTGCTCACGTTCAGTAAGTCGTATGTCATTTGGCAGAATTACTTTTTGATAGACAGTGTAACTTCCTCATGAAATGTATGGTCGTACTCGAGACAGTGAGAGGCTGGAGGGTTTAAGACCGGAAAATTACAAGTCCGTCCATCGTCGGGGACAAGGCGTAACGAAAAATAGCCAAGGAGTAAGCAAAGAAAAAACGTTTATACAGTAAAATTTAAAAAATTTTCGAAATTTCTAGCTAAACGTATTAATTTTTCGTGAAAATCGGCCATCGGCAATCGGAAATTCTAAAAATTGATAATTTTGTTGTAAATCTTTTAGAAAACTAGCAAGTTTTAATAAAATTAGCGTTAATTTTTCTAAAAGTTTTACTAATTTGTTCTTGAGGTACAAGCCCCTTAAAAATATCAGTTCAAGGTACAAGCCCCCTCCAAATTTTTTGGGGACAAGCCCCCCAGGACCCGACCCAGTATGAATGTATGCTCGTACTGTATATACCTGACAACCCTACGTAGCCGTTGTAGTTCTTGGCACATACTTTTCTAATATATGAAAGTGTGATGTTTGATTCGCGTTGAAATTTTGCAATATATCTGTCATAACTCAATTATTACTTAATAAGGAAAAAGCGCAAGCTAGATGACTGGGTGGGTAGGCGATAATGGATTCTTCTCTCTACATAATTTTAAGAAAACTATGATTTTTCGACAAGATAACTTTTTACAATTTTTACTTTGCTGTTTTTGTTTAATTTTCTGTTATATATGTTTTTAAATGTGTATGCATGTCTGTTGAGCTTGTTTGACTTCAGAGCAAATGCTGATTTCTTCTCAAATCTTCACAAAATCTTTTTGGGCGATCCCGGGACCTTCAATATTCCGCGTACAATGACCATGTATTCGGGAATGCAACCCGATGCCAAAACTTATCTCACTAAGGAAGGAGGTATGAAATAGCTACAGATTCTGGCTGCTAGGAATGGCGTTTCGCATTTTTCGAACCCCCGTAAAGTCCTATACTGATGCTCTTTCGGGTCCTAAATGGTGGACAAGGGACGGAGAGACAAAGGTCACGGACATAAGACATGATATGATTCTGAAGCAGTACTGACGTAGCTGAGTAGTCCGAATTCTCAACAGCAAATCAACTGACTCGGGTCTAATTCCCCGCCTTTGACACTTTTCTTCATATTAGTCATATTTCTATAACTTTTTTCATTTGTTAACACCTGAAGCTCGGAGAAAGGCGTCAGTTTAATTTATATTCGATTTTCCGTTTACCTACGCAGTGTGCACCTTTTCTGTTGCTAATTGTTGTCCGATAGTTTTTCTATTTTGTTATACTATTTTGCTATATTTTAGGTTCGATTTTCTATCCAGCCATGAAAAGCGCTTTTCCCTCTTGCGGTTCCGTTGATAGGATGCGCCTCTGTGTGGCAACTCGACAGGAGTTCACCAAATGCCTTCAGATGAAGGTAAGAACAGTGACAACCATACATGCGCTTGGGGGTTGGGACGTACATGTGCTTGGGGGGTTTGGGGGTTTCACCCCCATATCTAAAGCTCATCCCCCCCAGAGGGGTCCCTCCCCCCCAGAATCCTGATTTTTCCGGTTTTTAAGCAAAAAACCGGGAAAAACTTGGTTTTCCCGCCGGTTCACCCCAAAACTTCCCCTCCTGCCCATGTCTGGTGATAACTGTAAAATCTTAAAGCTACATCGGAGCACTCGTCTCGTACAACGTACACTGTTTCAGTCGCCATTGAAAAGGCAATTTATGCTGCGATGAGTATGTACATTTTGGCGGATAGAATTTTAAATTCAAAGTTAGGCTTTAGTTATTTTATTCTATTTGTCCCCAAGCTTTGCTGTAGTCTGATTAGCTCAGGGCCTTTTCGCGCGCGCGTTAAAAGAGTAGAGTTAAATTTTTTAACTCGTTTAACCCTGCGGACGAGTTAAAGTGAACTGTTTAATTCTTCTATTTAACCCTATGCGCGAAAAATTTTAACTCTTGTAATTCGCTTGACTCGCTGCTCGAACAGGCCCTCAGTTGATAAAACGTTTTTGTGCCACTCTGTTACTGCCCGGAGACAGCAAATTTAAAACTTCAGAAAAAACACTTTGAAGAATTAGTTGACTGTATACATCCTGAGATCTTGTTCCTTTTAAATAAACCATAGGTGCTGCATATTTAACAAAATTTGTGCCACAAATTTACCACTTTCTGCATTTTCCAGATGTCTTGGGCCTCCGCCGCCTTGCCGACCAGCCTGGAGTGCATTTATGGCAACTCTGAGCGCGGCTGTATCAGTCGACTGAATCAGAGCGAAGCGGATCTGGCCATGATCACAGCTCACAGAGCTGATCACTTCGTCGGCCGAAGTCTGATCCGGCCGATCCTGGAAGCGGTCCCGTCCCAGGGGACGGATGACTACGCCATAGCTGTGGCCATGGGCGGGAAGGAGGTGGCCAATTTACAGACTATTTCGGATGGTAAATATGCGTGGTAAACGGTTGTAGTCAAATGAGATATTATAATAAAAATGAATTTAGTATTAAAGTGGATTGAAATAAATTTGAAACCAAATTAGCCTTATTCGGTTTGGGTGTTCCCGTCTTCATTATAGTAACTTATTTGGTTTAATGGTATGCTTCGGAACCTTTGGATTAGTAGCTGTTTTGACTAGAACTTCCTTTGCTGTATGGTTTTATGCTACAATTTTTCAGTTTTTCAGTTTCATTTTTAATTTGGATGTACTTTTTTGTTATTTTTGAAATTTTGCCAGTGTTAACAGTTTCTGGATCAAACCTGTATTTACACTTTCCACATTTAGATACTAGAAATCAAGTTATCACATGTTTATTTAATTTGCCTCTCCGTTTCTTGCAGAATTACGTGTGGTTAATCTTTGTAGGTCATCTGGGTGCCTGCAGTTCAGGGACGGATTCTTTTTCTGGTTGGGAAGCTCCTAATAAAGTGTTCAAGGACCTGAAGTTGATCAACAAATATAACTGTGCCCTAAATGAGGCTTGGTCCGGTCTTTTCTCCAAAAGCTGTGTACCGGGTGCCAAAAATGCTTCGGCTACCATGGGCAGAAATATAACAGGTTTGTTTCTTAAGAGGTTGAATTGTTCGAATATTTAGTTGTTTAGTAATTAGCTCATTAATTAATTAATCAGTGTATTAAAAATCCTTTCTTGATAGTATTGAGTGAAACGTTTAGTCTAATCACAAAGTTTGCGTAAATTTGCCTTATTCTAATTTCATCTAAGTGCTAATTTTAACAGCTAAGCGGCTTTAATTCTCTGCTAATCTATTGAAAGCAATCAAAGCTAGGTCTAAATTGTGTATATAAAAGCCGGTTTATACGAGGCAACCTTTTGTTAGCAACTTTGTAGCAACTGAAAGTTGCTTGAAAGTTGCTTGGTATGACCGCTCTCAAAATCGCAAGCAACAAGTAAGCAACCTGTGTCCAGAAGCAAGTTTTTCAAGCAACTCACAAGCAACAGCCAATCAATCTAGGCCACGCCCATACCTGAACGGGAGGTCAAATTTCACTGACCCTTGTGGAAGCAAATTTGGGTACCCCTTGTGAGAGCGATTTTTCTTAGGGGTACTTTTGATTGCGATTTTTAAGCTATTTTTGCCTATTTTTAACACAAAACAATAATTTTTAAGCTAAAACACGTTTTTCGGACGTTTTTTTAGCTAAAAACAGTAATTTTAAGTGAAAAATTCCGGCGAAGCCGGAAAATGTTTGGGAATTTTAGTCGTAAAACCTATTTTTTGGACAATTTTCTTACCCCTTGTGGCCAATTTTCTTACCCCTTGTGGGAGCAATTCCGCGACCCCTTGTGAGCGACTTTGCCGAGGGGGGGAAATTTCCCCCCCCCCTTTCCCCCCCTTGTCTACCTGTGGCCACGCCTTTTGGATTTTAAGGCCTGTGTACACGAGGCAACTTTCCAGTAACTATTTTAGGAAGCGACTTTGAAGAAACTTTAGTTGCTGAGAAATTGCTTACGATTTGGCGTTTATACGACGCAACTTACAGACAACAATTTATCTAGCAACTTTCTTCTAGTATCCAGTGACAATTCTGCATGCCTAATAATAAAACTCCTAATATAAGGCTGAACTTACAGGATTTTCAAAGATCAGTTATTCACTACGTTATCGTACAATGCATGCGTGTGGTTGTGAAAAGTTGAAATCAGGATTGACAGCATTGAAGAATAGTGCCATGTACATAGTGCCGAGGTGGTTGATTTGCGATAGAGTACGATAGCAGAGAGTTGGTGCATTCATAGTTCCTGTCGCAAGCAGACGCGCGTAGACGCGCGTTGACGCGCGTACGTAAGCGTTTGTATGCGTCTGTGAGCATGAATTGATTTTAAACTGTTAAGACGGCATGCTACAGTGTGAGACGTTGACGCGTGTCGACGCGCGTCTCTATGCGATCGCGACTATGAATGCACCTTGAGACAGCGAGACGAGCTTATTACAGCAATTTTGCTCCTAGGTTGCTGATATCTTGCGGATATTTTGTAAGGTGCCTAGTCATTTTCTGTCTGGTTTCAGATGCCGTAGATCCGATGGCAGTCAACAGTTTGTGCGAAAACTGTCCGGGCGGTCCGGGAGAGTGTCGCACTCCTGAAGAGGCCACAGATGTCCCCGGGTTGAACTATGACCCCTACTATGGTGATATTGGGGCTCTGCGATGCCTAATCAATCGGCGAGGTCATATTGCCTTTCTTAGGAGCAGTGCTTTGGAAGGTATAAGACAAAACAAAATTTACAATCTGTTAGCCAAAATGTGGTTAAGTTTGAGAAGAGTGCTTGTTTAGTACAATTTCCTTCATAACTTCGAAAATGTATATAATTCACAATGCAAAGTATTGTTGAAAAGTATGGCTATTAAAAAGTAGAGCTATTACACCAAGTTCCGTGAAGTTGAAGAAACACTCACTTTTTGTAGCACTGATTGTACACTTCTCAAATATCAGTTACGTGAATTTCTCTCCCAAATTGGCTATGTTATGTACCACACCTTATGGCCTTTTAGCCATTCCATTCTTGCAAGCCATTGAGGACCCGGACTTCCGGAATCTTCAACCATCCCAGTTTCAGCTGCTCTGTCCAGATGGTACCACCTCCAAGCCCTACAGCTCTGCAAATGTCAAATCTTGTAGTCTTGGTCGATTGCCACAGAAGTTTATGGTAAAAATAGGTTTAAAATGTCACTAATTTGTGTTGATTCAGTTGGTTGCGGTGGCTAAGACAAACTTAGTGATAGTAACTTTTATGCGTTGTGGAATGGTTTTGCAAATCCAAAATTCACATCTATTGTACGGGTTTTTATTTGTTTTTATTTTCCACCAATGCTATCAACGGCTACTATGTGCATGCCGTTAGCCTAGATAGTGAGCTAACTTCAGGAGTTGAGATAGCAAACATAAGCATCAAGTAAGTTATCATCGTTATGACTGATTTAGCCGTTTAGACAATTAAATATATGCATTTAGTTTTTCTCCGCGCGTCTAAACTGACATTCAATTCACCTACTGAAACAACACTACTTGGCAGCTTGTGTCGTTAGCACCGTTACACTTTTTGTTCACCAACTTTTCCCATTGCAGGTGGCCAGATCGAGCGCTTCCAACGGCCAAATGCAGCGATGGCAGGATTTGTGGATTCTAGCCGAAAATAGGGCCAGAAAAAGCTTCAACTGGTTCCAGACTACAATCTCCTATACGCCAGGGAAATCGACGCATGCGTCTGACTTAATTTTTAAGTAATTTATCGTTATTGCTTGAGACAAGAGCATTACTCATAGCTCAGATTTTGCCAGCGTTTGTAAAAAAGAAAGGATGCAAGAAATAGTCTTG